>CM034149.1:847909317-848130896 GCA_019776745.2 Taxus chinensis
AATTCCTGATTTAACTTTGGATGAATGGGCAAACAAGAGTCATGAATTTGACCCATACAAGGAAATTGAAGAATCTAAATTGGGCGTGTATTGTATACACGAAGAAAATTCACCCATTCCCGACATCATTCAGCCTGAACAAAAGGATGATAACAAAGTTTGGAAATTATTTTTCGATGGTTTGAGAAGCAGACAAGGTGCTGGAGGTGGTGCAATGTTGATTTCACCACAAGACATCAAATATTTTTCAGCTTTTCGTTTCCAGTTTTCCTGTTCGAACAACACAGCTGAATACGAAGCCTTGATTCATGGACTTCATTGGGCCAGGAAAAGGGGCATAAAGAACTTGCAGGTGTTTGGAGATAGCGAGCTAATCGTCAACCAAGTTAGGGGACAACATGCTACAAAGAATGACTTGCTGAGGAGCTACAAGAATAGGGTATGGGACCTCATTGAGGATTTCGAAGCTTTCAACATTGTGTCCATACCCAGGAAAAAAAATGAAGTCGCAGATAGGCTCGCAGCAGTTGGAGCAATGTTTGATGTGGTTGACAACATCAGAAGGGGAAAAACAAAGCCACATATCCATGTGATTGTGAGGCTAGCAGTTCCAGATAATAACACAAGCTGGCAGGTGTTTGAGAATGATCAACAGATTGTCAATTTCTTACAAGAAGAGGCTGAATTTTCAGCTAGGAATCAGGACAGATTAGAGCAACAGTATGGGGATCAAGTAGAACAGCTGCGGAAAAACAAGCTTCCTAAGGGTTTGGTAACATTGGAGTCTATCTTCAACCCTAACGACCAGTTTCGTAAGGAAAAGGCAAACATACAGGTCAAGAGAGAAGATTCAGAGCCAATTCCGGTTGGGGAAGGCAAAACACTTCAAATTGGCAAAGTGGCCACTGAACAGGAGAAATCAAATTTCATACAACTTTGCCAAGAATTTCCAGATGTCTTCGCTTGGAGCTATGAAGACTTAAGAGGATTCGATCCAAATTTGGCACAACATACCATAGAATTGGATCCAGATGCTAAGCCCATCAGGCAGAAGCAAAGACCAGTCAACCCTCACATTGAGCCTCTAATGAAGAAAGAGCTTAACAAGCTAATAGAGGCAAGCATTATATTCCCGATCAAGCACTCAAGCTGGGTTACGAACTTGGTTTCGGTAAGGAAGAAGAGCGGAGAAATTAGGTTATGTGTGGACTTTCGAGACCTCAATAGGGCATCTCTCAAAGACCATTACCCACTCCCTTCAATGGAACAAATATTGCAAGTAGTATCCGGTTCAGAGAGATTCTCTCTCCTAGATGGCTACTCAGGGTACAATCAGGTAATGGTGAAAGAAGATGACCAATTCAAGACGGCTTTCACCACCAGATGGGGCACCTATGCCTACAAGAAGATGCCATTTGGGCTATCAAATGCTGGGGCCACTTTCCAAAGGGCAATGGATATGGCATTTAAGGGGTTGATCAATAAAATAGTTATGATATATCTTGACAACATCACTGTATTCTCAAAAAATGCAGCGGATCACCTCTGTCATTTGAGGCAAGTATTTCAGAGGTGTAGAAGATTTGGGGTATCATTGAATCCCAAAAAATGCATATTCTTGGCTCACGAGGGAAAACTTCTAGGCCATATTGTTTCAAAGGAGGGATTGATGATTGACCCGGAAAGAGTTGAAGCAATTCGAGCATTGCCATTGCCAAGTCACAAGAAGGCTCTTCAAAGCTTCTTAGGAAGGATCAATTTTGTCCGCAGATTTGTTCCAAATTTTGCTGCTCTTGTGAAGCCAATAACGCTGATGTTAAAGAAGAGTATGGCATTTAAGTGGACATCTGAAGGCAAGGCAAGTTTTGAGGCAATAAAAGAGGCTATATCTCAAGCCCCAACTCTCGTCAATCCAGACTTCTCTAGGAACTTCGTGCTATATGCCTTCAGTGGTGGAGACACAATTTCTGCAATCCCAGTACAGCAAAACAAAGGAGGATTAGAACAGCCAGTTGCTTTCTTCAGTCAAGGCTTGGATGAATACGAGACTAGGTACTCTTTCATTGAAAAGCATGTCCTTGCAGTAATCAGAAGCTCAAAGAAATTCAAGCACCTAGTCTCAAACAACAAGATCCAATTATTAGTCTCTCATGCGGGAGTCAAGGACTTCCTTCTAAACAAGGATCTGAATGAAAAACGTGCAGGGTGGATCACTCGTGTCATGGAATATGACATCGAGATCAAGGTCACAAAACTAGTACGTGGAAAAGGACTATGTGAACAACTAGCCTTGAGTCAACAGGTTGAAGCAGGTGATGAAAAAGAGACTGCCTTGGTACTACAGGATGGTCAGGAACATGAAAATAATGATGTGCCTACTCCTTGTTGGGCTCAGAATATGATACACTTCCTACAGACAGGACTATGCCCTCCAGGAATGAGCAAAGCGAAGAGGAGATACTTTAGGTTACAAGCCATTCCATATGTGCTTGTTGATGATGCTTTGTTCAAGAAAGACATCAATGGAGTTCTATTGAGGTGCATTGGGATAGGTCAAATTGAGAGGGTGTTACGAGATTTTCACGATGGAGATTTTGGCGGACATTTTGCCCCACGAGTAACAGCTCTCAAGATAATGAAGGCAGGGTATTATTGGCCCACGGTGTTCAATGACTGCTATACATGGATAAGAAAATGTAAGAAATGTGCACTCTTCACAGGCAAAGAAAGACTAGCAGTGCTTCCATTGCACCCAATTCTGGTTGACCAACCATTTCTACAATGGGGATTGGATTTCATTGGGGTCATAAACCCAAACTCAAGCCAAGGCCACAAGTGGATTCTCACGGCAACGAACTATTTCACCAAGTGGACCGAAGCAGTAGCGCTCAAGGAAGCAAATGGGTCTAACATACTAGACTTTTATGAAGGAATAGTGACCAGGTTTGGTGTGCCGGCCACTATCATATCAGACAATGCATTGGCATTCGTAGGTTCCAAGGTTACAGAATGGGCTGTCAAGAATGGAATCTACTTGAGCACCTCTTCCAATTATTACCCACAGGGTAATGGACAGGTAGAGTCCACGAACAAAAATTTGCTAAGAATCATCAGGAGGACTCTGGACGAAAATCAAATAACATGGCATACTAAGCTTAAATCAGCATTATGGGCTGACAGAATAACACCAAAGAGGTCTACAGGAAATTCCCCTTACAAATTGGTCTATGGAAAAGAGGCAGTATTGCCTATATCATTAGAACTGCCTGCATTGGAGTTCATAAAGCAGTTGGAGTTGGCTGAGTTCGAACCAATGGAGGCTAGGTATGCGGAGCTGATGGAATTGGAAGAAATTAGAGAACATGTAGTGCAAACAATTGAGAAGGATCAGGCCTTAGTAAAAAGATGGTTTGATAAGAAAGCAAGAGCAAGGACCTTCTCGGAAGGAGACTTAGTTCTAAAATGGGATGTAGATCGGGAAAAACCGGGAAAGCATTCCAATTTTGACACCATTTGGAGTGGCCCCTACATGGTCATGGAATGTACGAATAGCAATGCCTTCCAATTGTCTACATTGGACGGACAAGAACTCCCGATTCCGGTCAACGGAATCTATCTTAAACATTGCTACTGAAAAGAGAAAAGTACTACCCTTATAAATATTAGCCTAGATTTCAATTCCCTTAAGTGCGTATGCACATTGTCTTGTTGTAGTTAGGTTTCAGTTTCCCTAAGTGCTTTGGCACAGGTTTTGTTGCTCCTAGGTTGGATTTCTACAGTTCAGCGTGCTCTCAAAGAAGAAGTTGCGGTATCAGACTCGGGATCAGATATTAGGTTGGTTTCAGGTTATTGCTTATGACTCCATGCCCAATGGATTGCTAAAAGGCCACTGATCTTCTACCTAGTAGGCAGGTAATCCCATTGAGTCGCCAAATTGTTGTATATATCTTTCCCCAGGTAGATATAGACAAGCAGAAGAATGGAGAAATCAAAGAAGCTCAAATCCCCGACATGCCCAAGGCGCACAGAAGTGGCGCATGACAATGGATGTCGACAGGGAAAATGGTGCGCCCTTGGCGCACATAAGTGGTGCACGACAATGGATGTCAACAGGGCAAATGGTGCGCCCTTGGCACACAGAAGTGGCGCACGACAATGGATGTCGACAGGGCAAATGGTGTGCCCTTGGCGCACATAAATGGCGCATGAAAATGAGTGTCGACAAGGTAAAAGTTGCGCCCTTGGCGCACAGAAAGGAGTGTCGACATGAGGATGGATGCGCCTTGGCGCACATAAATGGCGCATGAAAATGAGTGTCGACAAGGTAAAAGTTGCGCCCTTGGTGCACAGAAAGGAGTGTCGACATGAGGATGGATGCGCCTTGGCGCACATAAATGGCGCATGAAAATGAGTGTCGACAAGGTAAAATTTGCACCCTTGGCGCACAGAAAGGAGTGTCGACATGAGGGCGGATGTGCCTTTGGCACACGGAAAAGGATGTCAACACAAATGTAGATGCGCCTTTGGTGTACATAAGGGTATGTCGACATAGAAATGCATGCGCCTATGCCGCACCTTCAGGAGGCGCAACATTCTGAGTGCTGGCAGGAAGCAGACCCTGGCGCAGATATTCAGATGGCCATAACTTTTGACTGGGAGCTCGGATTCATGCAAGGTTGGACTTTCTGGAAAGCTTACGAGGTCCTCTATCCAAATATGACTGGATATCTTTAATTGGGTGATAACAAGTTCTTAAAAATGAAAAATACAGTTCGCCACTTTTGGGGGTCGCTAGGTTTCTCACCTACCATCATTATGAGATGAGTTAAGTGCATTCTGGAGGTGGTTGGGGAAGATTTCGAATTCCTCTCTCTTTCCTCTCTCATTCTTCCTATAAATTGTAAGGAGGGGCTTCTTTCTAAAGGTTGGACATTCTTGTTTTGCAACCCCTCCCTTCTCTCCTGCTTGCAAGAGAATTCGTGGAGTTTTCAAGCCTCCCACATGGACTGTAATGCCATTGTTGCCTTTTGGCCATTGCAATGTATTGAATCGATCCTTTGAGCAATATATATGTCTGTGATTAAATTTAAATCCTCTCATGTATTCATTGTGGAGGAATTTCAAGAATCACCCAAAGTTTTGTAGGATCTATATCAATTCCTCGAGAGGAAATGATGTAGCATAATAACTTACCTCCAGTGACTCTAAACACACATTTCTCCAAATTTAAGGTCACACTATATTCGATTAATCATGAAATAAATATTCTTATAACCTCAGGATGATCACCCCGCTTTTTTAGTTTTTGCTAAGAGGTCATCAATGTATGTATCCACGACTTGTGAATAAGATCGTGGAATATATAATTCATGGCTTGTTGATATGTAACATTTGTTTTCTTCAAACCAAAAGGCATGACAACATAATATAAGGTTTCCCAAGGAGTGGTAAATGTATTCTTGGTTTGATCTTCCTCAGAGATCCTTATTTGATTGTATCTAGAGAACCCATCCATAAGAGATAACAACTCATAACCATTGGTTGCATCAAAAATAATATGTATGGATGGAAATGGGAATTTTTCCTAAAGAAAAGCTTTGTTTGTGTCCCTAAATTCAATGTTAGACCGGGAAAATGTTCGATCGCCACATGGAATAGTCCACTAGATTTATAAACCCTACATGAATGAGCTTCATCACTTCCTCCTTGACCATTAAAGTGACTTTAGGATTCATAGGTATTAACTATTTTTATAGGTTTTACATCGAGCTTGGTGACCAAGTTATGAACTACTACATTAGGAGCAACATCTACCATATCCTTGTAACTAAATGTGAAGGCTTGGGAATGCTCCTTAAGCACATTGGTATGCTCTTCTATTTCTTCAGTGACAATGAAGAACCAAGATTCAAAATTTTGGGATCCTCTTTGTCCCAATGTTAATGTCAATGGTTCCTTTTATTAAGGAGGCATTCCATTCTTCAAACTCAGGAGGATCCAGAGGAAACTCTAGAGGATCTTCCTCAACTTCATAAATTTCAAAATATTTGATGAGGAAGGGTTCATTATTTTGTCTCCAAAGTATGAAGAAGGGTGAGGGGTAAGGGAAAATCCTTTCTTAAGATGTGTGGGATGAAGGTCAGTATACGCATGGAGGAATCCTAAGATTGTCTCATCGTTCTCCATAAAATCTAATGTAATAGGCTCATTTTCAATCTCTACATATGCTAAAATTACATTATTAAGAATCTTTCAAACCAAGGATTCAGCTTGGATTGAGACCATGAATTCCTTTTCCTTCAAATCCTTACTAGGACAAAAACAAGAGGAATAAGTAGCCATAGAATCAACAAGCTGATTATACTCCTTATGAATAGATTTTATATATATTAAATCAAAATATTTACATAACTCGCGTATAGTGGACTTGTAAATCTAGGGTTGTTCTTCTCTAGTCTCATAACCCTCTGATACCTAGTTTGCGATGAGTTGTGAGTCACCTAGGATCCTAACGTCATGCACTCCCATCCTCTTGGCTATGATGAGACCAAGAAGTAGAGCTTCATACTATGATCTGTTATTAGTACACTCAAAATTTAATTTAAAATAAAAGGACATAATCCTCCCTTCTGGAGTAGTGAGAATCACCTTTGCCCCTACATCATAAAGACATTTTTCTCCATCATAATTGAGGGTCCAACAATTTTTCAAGAAAAATAAATGTTTCATTATTCTTAGAGTCCTATTCCTAGACCTCGTAAACCTCAACCATACAAACTTCTTCCAAGCCATCTACTAGAAGAAAGGCTATTCTAAGATCATTCCCAATGCGTAAATAATTGAATGGAAGAATGATCGGTAAATCATTTCCAAGAGTTTCACTATCTTTGTTTTTTTGGTTGAAACAGTATCTACTACAGTAGTTTTATTATCGATATTATCCACCTCTTCGATTATTTAGGTGACTCTAATTCGGTTGTCGAAACTAGCTTTGATGTGGGAACTAGTCCCTTGGAAGGGAGTGGTTTGTTTAACTAGTTAGCTAGGATTTCAAACTCAGAGTGGACCCCAAGTTTATTCTTAAGATTCTCTAGGTGATTATCAAGAGTTTTTGGATCACCTTGCGCTACAAATACTTTTCCTAGATGAAGGAATCTCACTTCTTGAAATAATGTAGATGAAATAGCCTTCATTCTATGAATCCACAGTCTACCAAGGATCATATTATAGTTGGTTTCCCTGTATATAATATAAAACTCAATTATAATGGTTTTAGGCACAAGTGTGACCAAGAGAACTCTAGTCCCAGGATGTGGATTTGAGGCTATCATAACCTCTTAATGTATTTCTAGTGGAAGAACATTTTTTTTCATACCCTAGCTTCTGTAAGAAAGAAAAAGGAACAATGTTAATTGTGGCTCCATCATCAATCGTCGCTCTCTTGACATAGTTATTATAGATCCATACTTGCAAATACAATGCACAGTCACCTCTCCATGTTAATTTGTTGTTTTTAGGCATCTTACTAATGTCAAACACGAATCTAGTATCTCTCTCATGTTGTCCCAGAGGATAGACATCAAATTCTATGTGGTTAATATGGGCCTCTAGAGGAGGCATGACGTGCACTAAATGACCAAGACCTAAAAATTCTACCAAAGAGGATCGGTGAGATGGGGAGTTCTTCAATAAATCCAAGAAATAAATGTGATAAAAATGCTTGGTGAGATCTATGATCAAATTGTAAGCCTCTAGTGGCTTAGGAACTACTGGTGAATCATCTTGTACTAAGAGATACATGAGGATAGGTTGCAACATGTACTCACGAGTATGAGTAGTTGCATGGACTTTTGGTTCTGTCTCCAACTCAACTAAGCCTAAGATTTTAGTTTGATTCCTTTGATCCAAGTTAGGAGAAACTCGGGGATCATTAGACATAGAGACTTCTTGATCATGGTTACTGTTGTATATATCTTTCCCCAGGTAGATATAGACAAGCAGAAGAATGGAGAAATCAAAGAAGCTCAAATCCCCGACATGCCCAAGGCACACAGAAGTGGCGCACGACAATGGATGTCGACAGGACAAATGGTGCGCCCTTGGCGCACAGAAGTGGCGCACGACAATGGATGTTAACAGGGAAAATGGTGCGCCCTTGGCGCACAGAAGTGGCGCACGACAATGGATGTCGACAGGGTAAATGGTGCACCCTTGGCGCACAGAAGTGGCACATGACAATGGATGTCGACAGGGCAAATGGTGCACCCTTGGCGCACAGAAGTGGCGCACGACAATGAATGTCGACAGGGAAAATGGTGTGCCCTTGGCGCACATAAATGGTGTATGAAAATGAGTGTTGACAAGATAAAAGTTGCGCCCTTGGCACACAGAAAGGAGTGTCGACATGAGGATGGATGCACCTTGGCGCACATAAATGGCGCATGAAAATGAGTGTCGACAAGGTAAAATTTGCGCCCTTGGCGCACAGAAAGGAGTGTTGACATGAGGGCGGATGCGCCTTTGGCGCACGGAAAAGGATGTCAACACAAATGTAGATGCGCCTTTGGCACACATAAGGGTATGTCGACATAGAAATGCATGCGCCTATGGCGCACCTTCAGGAGGCGCAACATTCTGAGTGCTGGCAGGAAGCAGACCCTGGCGCAGATATTCAGATGGCCATAACTTTTGACTGGGAGCTCGGATTCATGCAAGGTTGGACTTTCTGGAAAGCTTACGAGGTCCTCTGTCCAACTACGACTGGATATCTTTAATTGGGTGATAAAAAGTTCTTAAAAATGAAAAATACAGTTCGCCACTTTTGGGGGTCGCTAGGTTTCTCACCTACCATCATTATGAGATGAGTTAAGTGCATTCTGGAGGTGGTTGGGGCAGATTTCGAATTCCTCTCTCTTTCCTCTCTCATTCTTCCTATAAATTATAAGGAGGGGCTTCTTTCTAAAGGTTGGACATTTTTGTTTTGCAACCCCTCCCTTCTCTCCTGCTTGCAAGAGAATTCGTGGAGTTTTCAAGCCTCCCACATGGACTGTAATGCCATTGTTGCCTTTTGGCCATTGCAATGTATTGAATCGATCCTTTGAGCAATATATATATGTCTGTGATTAAATTTAAATCCTCTCATGTATTCATTGTTGTCATTTTGATCTCTCATTGCATTTCGGTTACCTGTGCATGGTGTGGTATTGCATCTATATGGTCTGTGTTTATTTTTTGCAAAGCTTATGTTCTTCATTCCTCAGTGCATCACCTCCGTAGTTTAGGTTTTATTTTTTATGCATTCTCTACCCTGTCTCCTTGGCAAGTTAGATTAGGTTTTAGTAAGCCCTCTACATTTTATTTGTGCATCTGAATAGAGGAATAGGATCCGGCCTTCATCCGGAGAGTTTTTCTAATTTCGCAAGGTCCCACACTTGGGAAAAGCTCCATGTTGTGCAATCGCACTGAGAGTCTGCAACCCATCGTGTTGCAGAGTCCCAGGGGTGCTATGATTCGCCATCAACAGGTACCAATAAGAATACCTTTGTTGGCAACCTGAGGATTAACTTTCTCATTTTCAGGGTGTTTTGGGAAATGATCTCTATAAATCTTGAGGCTAGAATTTTGTGGAGTGACATGCCCCGTATGGGTATCTTGTGAAGTTCCTGTAAGTTTGGATAAGAATATGTCAATAAAGAGTTGCCTTTGATCTTCTAGGAGCCTTTTTATAAACTTGTTGCAATTTCAACAATACCGAGCATCATGGCCGATCACTCTATGGAATCCACAATATAAATTAGGGTCATGATCCCTTGGTCTCTAGTTTTGGTTTTGTTTTGGTCCATGATTTTGGTTGTTATTTTGATTCTTATTGTTGTAATTATAATTTGGATGTCTTTGGCCTTGAAATTGGTATTGGTTTGGGCCCTAGGCCTGAACCTACTGAGAGGGAGGGAAACTAAAATTGACTACGTTAATGGAGGGAGAAAGATTATTTTTCCTTTGATTATTTACATTTCCATTGTTATTATTTACATTTATAGTGTTCAAAACATTTTGATTCTTAGGTTGGTTGGTCATGCCATCTATTGTGACACCACAGTTCCAATTCAGAACCTTGGGTCCTTGTTTATTTTTTGAACCGTTATGGTAGTTTGAGTTATTTTGGGTAAAGGTGACCAACATCCCGTTTGGTCCATATGCTTTTTGTCTGCTATCGATTTTTTGGTCAATGCAAAGCGCGCCCTCTAATACTTCATCATAACTCTGAAGAGGGAACTAATGTACCTCCTCCTTAGTCTCTTGATTAAGTGAATGGAGGAATAATTTGCATAGTTCAATTTGATCCATGTTTGGAGAACTTGCAAAAGAATACAGGATTTTCCACCACCACTTAATGATGTGGGCAAAAGACTCATTCTGCTCTTGGTTGATGTGAAATAATTTGTTGATCCATGTCCTCAACATATTTCTCATATCAAAATCCTTGATAAATTCATATACGAGTTGCTTGAAATAATGTATAGAGGCTTCCAGAATCATATAATACCAATCGAGAGAAATCGCTTTGAGGGTTGTAGGAAATATATTAGTGATAACCACATCCTACGGGAGTAAATTTCTAATGACAATAGTGTATGCATTGACATGACTTCTGAATCCACAGCTGATCATGAGAGCTTCCTTTTGGCTAGGAGGAACTACCTGTAATGAAAGCAAGACCACCAGAAAGAATTAAACAATATGGGCAGTGAACTGCCTAGCGTAAGCTAGATCTGGGAAGTATGATACTTCCTAGATGGCTGTCAGTCCATTGTTTTAAACAAATTAATGTTGTAAAAAAGTAAATCCTATTGTTATTTTAAAATGATTTAGGTATCTCACTTAAAACACAATAAGAAAATAGATCTAATCTAACAGGCTAAGCTAGAATAGAATCCACAGGTCAAATGGTTGGTTCTGGGTTCTGCAGGTCTGATAAAGGTCTCGGGTAGGTCACAGGTGAGTGAGGGTGAAGTAAAATTAGGTGGATAGGTCTCTGTTTAAGGCTGTGTGGGCAAACACAGAGACCGACGTCGGTCAGGGGTGACCGACCGCGGTTAGGTATAACTGGTGCCGGTTACTGTGAGATCTGGAAATGTCACAGAATGGGGTTTTGGTCTCCTTTGTGATTGCACAAAGGATTTGGTTGGTTGGGACGAGGTAATGGGTGACTGGAGTAGGTTTTTGGTGAGGTTTTGATGGGTCTATGGAGGTGAAAAGTGTTGGAGATGGTCAATAAGGAGCAAGATAAACAATGGGTGATAAAATAATGATGAAATGAAATAACCAGGAAAGTATGATGTTATACTTACTTGGATTTCATTTCTGAAAGTCTGTGTGTGAAGGATGGAGGTGTTGATGATGGGTTTGGAGGCTGCAAGTGATCACCAACTGAAGAAAAGCTTCTGCATGGGCTGCATGCACGCTCCTCTTTGCTTAGATAGATCCGAATGTGGCTGGGATGGCTGTGCAGGAGAAGATGCTCAATCTCCTTCCTTGGATGTGAGTTCTTGCTGGAATTGGCTCTCTGAAGATGTGTTATCTTTTGAGATCTCATTCTTGCTCGTCAACTTTCTTGCTTCCAACTTCCAGGTTCCAAATTCCAACCTTGAGAATAAGGTTGTTTTGGGGTTAAAAAGGGGTAACCGACGGCGGTCCGGCTTAACCGGTGACGGTTAGGGGTAACCGACGTCGGTCAAGGTGGGATTTTCTAGGTTTACTAAACTTAGGGGAGATCCTCCTGATTTCCTCGGATCTTGTGTCGTTATCCCATGGATTAACTGGGAGCTTCTTGTGAGCATGCGGGAATGTGGTTAGAGGGAGTGTAGGCATTGATTTTTAGGGTTTGGGTAAGTCTTAGTTAGTTATGGTAACTTGCTAAGAATAGGTCTTAAGTTGAGTTAGCTTGGTGAGGTGTCTAAGTGAACTGTTTGTGTGGATATTATCTAAATTAAGATATTTAAATAATAAATATGGTGAGGATAATGAATTAATTTAATTAAATTAATACTAAAGGTGAAGGGGGCCATGGCTAGGTGAATGTGATGAAGGGTGCTTATTTGTCGAGGGACCAAAGGGGAGTGTGACCTAATTTTAGTGTCTACATTTTTCCCCTTTTTGTTGTGTAGCTTGTATTGGTAAGTAGATGCTAACAAAAATAAGATGTGGTTGGCCCATGTGGGGGTGAAGGTGATCCCCCTCAAACCAGGAACTGACGAAGCAGCAGGCTGAAGCGGTGAGTGGTTTGATAAAAGGTAAATGTGAGGAAAAGGTAAATGGGTGTAGGGGAAGAGGGTGAAAGGTCTACTCGGGTGATCTAGGTAATGGGTCAGGGTCAAAGGTAGCAACAGTCAAATGCACGCACACGTATAAACTACAGCACGCTACCAGGTTGAAGAGCAGGCAAACTCTACATCGTCTAAGGTCGATAGGTTTATCCAAACAAGGGTGAAGTGAATTTGGTATCCAAGGTATAGGATAAGGTCAGGAAACACAACGTAGGTTAGGTGCAGGAACGTTTAGGTATGTTCGGTACACCAAAGGTAGGGTCAGGATAAATGGTCACGACAATAGGCTAGGTAAGGTCATTAGGTCAACAACACAGGTAACAGTGCCACAAGGTATAGCGAACACATGAGGTCAAAGGTCACTAGCGATGGTCCAGGTCCAAATATCAAGATCACGGCATGGTAAGGCCAAGGTAGGGGTAAAATAATAAGGCGTCAACAGTGGATGTGAGGAGGTTGAAGAGGGTGGAGGGCCAGAGGTGAAGGTAAAGTGGTCCAGATAGGTGTAGGGGAGGCAAAAGAAAGAGGAGGTAAGGAAAATGAGGTAAATGTGAGGGTAATGAGTATGCAGGGTAACCGACATCGGTCAGTAATGAACCGATGATGGTGTAGGGGAACCGACGGCGGTAGTCTAGGGCAGAAGACCAGCAGCGGTCAAGGGTTAACCGACATCGGTCGGGTCGGGTAGGGTATAAAAAGTGGAAAACCCGTGTTTGAAAAGTCAGTTGTGCATTTGGAAAAGGAGAAAAGGACAAGAAGATAGAAAAGAGGAATAGGACAAAAGAGTACAAGCAGAGAGCTTGGTTGGTGAGCCACATAGGTGAGAGTGGTTGAGAGTGAGAGGTGGGCCTGCGAGATCAGGTGGCACAGTTCGTGTGGCTGAGGAGTGGTTGTTCAGTTGAGGATGGCAGAGGCCGGAGAGGGCTCGAGAGGAGTGGCGTGGAGGCCAGAGGTTCCACCACGATGGTGGCAGCGAGATCAGGTAGGATTTGAACCTTTGGTTTTGATTTTTGAGTGAATGTGATGTAAAATGTAGAAAATATAAAAAAATGGGGGGGTTGGGGGGAAAGAATTTCAAAATGGGAAAAAGAGAGGGAAAAGGTAATAGTAAATGGTAGGGGGTAGGGCAAAAGGGTAATGTAGGAACAAGTAAGGGTGTAAAGAGGGATTTGGGTGGGTAGAATGTCGAGGAAGGGAAAAAGTAGGGTTGGAAAAGGGGGACAGGTGGGTGCGACAGTGACCGACGTCGGTCATCTTAAAGTGGCCGGTGGTCAGTAAGGGTGGGTAGTGACCGGTGCCGGTCAAAAGAACAGTGACCGATGGTCGGTCAAGGGGAGATCGTGGTCGGTCAGGGGAAACCGGTGGGTTAAGGGTTTGGGTGAGGGTGGGTTAGGGAGGTAGTGTCAGGTGGATGGGTTTGGGTAGGTTTGGTGAGGGTTAGGTAGGTAGGTAGGTTCAGATAGTTTGGGTAGGTTGGGTAGATGGGTTTGGGTAGATAGGTTGGGATAGATATGGGGTAAAATAAGGTAAGTTGGGAAAAGGTATACTAATACAGTGCTTTTTGTGGGATGCAGGTGAGAGATGAGCTATGGATGAGAGCCCGGGTGCCACCCTTGTTATTGAGAGTACGGGCGAGCATGATGTAGGTGGAGTGGCGGCATGTGGCAGAGGTGGGATTGATAGGGGTGAGGCGCTACCAGCATGTAGTCCGGGAGGTGAGTCTTATGGTTGCCCTCATCGATAGATGGGACTCGGTGACCAATACCTTCCATTTGCCGACGGGTGAGATGACGATCACCCTGGAGGACGTATACAGGATCCTGTGGTTGCCCATATTGGGGGCCCAGGTTTATTCTATCTCTTCAGAGGCATCTGAGGAGTTACTGGCACCCATTTTTGGTGAGGGTGTAGCAGACCTGACGTTCCATAGTGCTAGCATGAGCTATGGAGTGATGTATAGAGCTCATCCAGAGGAGATGAGGTTAGTGGTACTTGTGATGGAGGCAGTGTGCTGCTTCACACTGCCAGATGTAGAGGGGGGGAGATTCTCAAGGTCACTGATGGGAGTCCTCCATGACATGATGATACATCGGACATGATTCACATGGGCACCTACATTGCTGACACAGGTGTATAGAGAGCTATGGGCCTACGGGTGACTGCGGAGGTTCAACATCTGTTGCATCGTACTACTACATTGTTGGGCGTATGAGCACATTGTTTGTGTTCGACCAGTGGGGATGCCCTGGGTAGATGCATTCCCATAGAGAGTTTTGAGAGTGGGGTACAGGCGGTGGGTACCGGCTATGGGAGAGGCCCGAGGTGCCAGAGCTACGCATGATGTAGCTTATTACAGGAGGTTGTTAGAGGGGCTGTCCGGGGTGGATGTCATTTGGAGGCCATATGTGGGCTTCCCTTCATACAGACAGATGGCCATGGAGCTAGCTGGGCTACAGATACATCTGTGGATAGAGGGGAGGAGAGTGGGGGAGCATGAGTGGATACCCATAGAGTGGGTTAGACGCTAGTTTGGATTAGTCCAGGGTGTACCGCCTCCATTCCCTCAGTACCAGAGAGATGATGTGGAGAGACCTATGTCTCCACCATGACCCACAGTGCTGACTGGACAGGAGGAGACAGCCTGTAGATACTCAGATTGATGATGTTGGGGTTGCAGATGGGTATAGGTAGTGGTGGGTGGCATAGCTGAGAGCCGTACCACTGAGGCCAGGGCAGCCAGACTTAGCCACCATCACAGTTTAGAGAGATGCCCTACAGGGGCAGGTGGCTACATTGGTGATGCAGCTTGGGATCATGCAGGGGTAGCTGACAGGTACAGAGGCACAGGTTGCCACATTACAGGCCCAGATAGCGACACTGCAGGCTCAGGCAGGGCAGGGACAGGTACCTGCATAGGTGGAGGTAGGGGGAGATGGAGATGGAGAGGAGGTAGGCAGAGATGGAGGGCAGATAGCCACCCTACAGGTGCAGGTGCAGGCTTTATAGGGCCAGTTGGCCACAGTGCAGGGGCAGGTTATGGGTCTGTAGGGCCAGCTGACAGTAGCACAGGCACAGATTACTACCCTACAGGCCCAGCTACAGGCACAGCACAGATTCCAGGGCTGACTCAGGTTCTAGTACCAGCACAGGGCTCAATGCAGGTTCAGGGATAGGGTCCCATTGTACAGGTACCCATGCAGGTAGCGGGACCCATGGCACCTCCACAGACAGTGCCCATGGCCAGGTTCAGAGATGCCCTAGGAGAGGCACGGTATTACCAGGATCATTTGTTAGCTGTCGGGCTAGATGTGCCCTCCTATGCCGAGTACAGAGCACAACAGGCCTCCAGTGAGAGGACTAGATCCCGCACTCATAGTGTGGAGAGTACAGGGGGCCAGCGAGCCCAGGGATAGGGTCGTGGTGAGGCCACTAGTGTGCAGAGGCCAGCCCCAGGTGAGGGGCCATCAGCAGGAGGTGAGGCAGGTGTCGGGCCCCAGACAGGTGTGGCAGAGGGGTCGGGAGAGACACAGGCACAGGGAGCATTCCCCGACATCAGATGGGGAGATGATTGACCTGCTGTGGACCGGCCTGCGTGCCGAGTCATTTTTGTATGTATGATATATGAGACCGGCCTGCGTGCCGAAGAGATATTGTAGTTATTTTTGTACATGATACCGGCCTGCGAGCCGAAGACATTTTTGTATTGGATAGCGGCCTACGAGCCGATGATGATTATTGTATAGTATATCGGCCTGCGTGCTGACATTTTTGAGATGATAGCCATGATGAGATAGGCATGTTTATTGAGATACACATTTATGTGATATGGGTGTACATTGTATTGATACACACATGTATATATGAGGAGATAGATGATATTCAGGTGATGCTGTTGTGATGTGTATGAGTTTTACTTTATTATGATATGGATGGAAAATAGATGAGTTAGGCATGATAGAGTCAGGTCATAGGCATGGATCGAGTCAGGTCGGTTTAGGCATGGATGAGTCAGGTCGGTTTAGGCATGGATTGAGTCAGGTCGGTTTAGGCATGGATGAGTCAGGTCGGTTTAGGCATTAGGTTGGTTTAGGCAGTCAGGTGGTTTAGGCATGGAGAGTCAGGTTGGTTTAGGCATGGATGAGTTAGGTTGGTTTAGGCATGGTTGAGTCAGGTCGGTTTAGGCATGGATTGAGTCAGGTTGTTAGGCATGGTTGAGTTAGGTTGTTAGGCATGGTTGAGTTATTTTGGTATTTTGATAACAAATGGTAATATAAATGCATGAGATAGTGTAAAATGTGGAAAATGTTGGTTATGTATGAAAATGTGAAATAATATAAGTGGTAAAAGTTATGTGGTATATGGTTTAGATGTCGAGGTTTCTTTTTTTGATATGAACAGGAAATCAGGTAAAAGGTGGGGAAAATGGTTAGGGTAAAGAGTGGCCGAGCTAACCTTCCAGGGCCCCATGCCCTGGAAGTGCTGCCTACATAGTCCCAGTGAAAAGGGACCTCAGACCGATGTAGTTCTCCCATAAGCTAGGGAAGAAGATGAAAATGAGTTGGTAGGTTTGTGGTCATGTTGTGGGTTTGGGTTTAATAGGTGGGGGTAGATGATAGTAAAAATGTTGCAGGTGAGGGCGACTATGGTGAAAGGGGAGGATGACCCCAAAAGGTAAGCATCGAGGACTAAGTCCTGTATAAGAAAATCAAAAGGTGATGAAGAAGAGAAAAGATAAGAGGGGGCAAGAAAGCCACCTGATTGGCAAGGATCAAAACATATGAAACACATCTATAGATAAGCTAATGAATGTAAGACCCTAAAGACATTACATGATTGATAATTCTAAGAGTGACGAAGAGTCACATGATCACCAAATGTCATAGGTTCAGCAGGTCCCTTGAGGTATGAAGTGAAAAGACAATGGGTAGAGAGGTGCAGGTAATTGGGTCATAAAATGGGAAGTAGAATGCCTTGGGCAATAGAGCCAAGATCACAATAGGCAAGTCCATGACGAAAAAGCTTATTTTTCTTTTTCTTTTCTTTTTGACTTTGTAGATAGACTGATCGATGTGGGAAGTCTACATGGGATGAGTATATGTCTCCTTGAGGTCTTCACGAAGCTGATCGATGCGGGAAGCTTCTGAATTTTGATTTTTGAGAAAAAAAGTCTTCTTTTGGAAAAACTTTGTAGAGAGTTGTGAGCTTTTTATAGCTGTCCTTCGAGGGAGCAGTCTACTTATAGCAACAATTGAGGGTGGAAGATGTCCTTTTGAGGGATTCATCTTTTATATTGGAAGTTTGACTCAAGGAGTTGATCCCTTATTTTGGAAGATGTCCTTCTGAGGGATTCATCTTTTTTTTTTTTTTGGCTTTTAAGTCATGGACGAGACTATAACGAAGCATTTGGTTCTTGTTGAGAAGGAAAGGGTGAACGACCATGGGATCTCATCTAAAAGAAGATGAAAAGTATCCATGAGAATCATGCCATGTGCAGAGCCATGGTGCACATATTTAAGAAAAGGCAAAAGGGTGACGGGTAATCACATGATCCTTGTTTAGTCATTGGAGATGAGGTGTGGAAAAGGTAAATGGCACTCAAGGGATGAGCATGAACTAGATAAATAGTGATGTAGGACTAGAGGTCAACAGTAGAACGGTCGAAGATGTAAGGCATTAAGGGGCTCAGGTTCGGGTTTACCCTCAAGCGAGGACAAACGATAGGCACCTGATCCATAGGTATGAGTTACGATGTATGGTCCAAGCCAATTAGGAGAAAATTTTCCCCGTTTTCTTTTCTCTACTTTGGTTATGTGTTGATTTTCTTTCAAAACAAGGTCACCGACTTGGAAGGTTCGTTCATGAACACGTTTTTCATAAGCACGTTTGATACGTTGTTGATAAACTTGAAGGTGATCCAGAGCGTTAAGATGACGTTCATCTAATAACTCCAGTTGTGCTAAGCGGTCCTGACGAAATTCATCATCAGTAAGCATGTCATGGAGAGAAATGTGAAGTGAGGGGATCTGGACTTCGAGAGGCAGAACAGCCTCGGTACTGTAGACCAGTGAAAAGGGTGTAGCCGTAGTGGAAGTGCGAATACTAGTGCGGTATGCCCATAGAGAAAAAGGAATGTGCGTATGCCAATCCTTCCCAGTATCGTCAACCACTTTCATGAGAATTTTATTGAGGGTTTTGTTAGTGGATTCGGCTTGGCTGTTGGTTTGTGGGTAATAAGGTGAGGAGAAACTAAGCTGAATGCCGAAGGTGTCACAAAGTTTTTGCAGTGTTTTGTTTTTGAATTGTTTTCCATTGTCAGTGATGAGGCGATGAGGGACACCAAAGTGACAAATGATGTGATGGTTAATGAACTCACATATTTTCTCAGCTTTCATGGAAATGAGTGGTATGGCTTCTACCCATTTTGTGTAGTATTCGGTAGCGGTTATGATCCATTGATGGCATTGGGAAGAATGAGGATTGATTTCTCCGACAAGATCCAAACCCCATTGAGAGAAGGGCCAAAGGTCACGAGTGACCTGTAAGGCATGACTGGGTGTATGATGAAGGTTGGAATGTTGTTGACATTTCACGCAGCGTTTGACATAGTCGCAACAATCATGGTTAAGGGTCAGCCAGTAATAGCCTAGGCGAAGAATACGCTTAGCAACAGCAAGGCCACTAAAGTGACCTCCACATATGCCATCATGAACCTCCTTGATGGTATAAGGAATTTCAGAACTTGTGAGGCATCGTAAGAGAATACCATCAAAGCCACGCTTATAGAGGAGTCCCCCCAGGATAACGAAATGGGAGACCTTCTTAAGGAAGGCGCGTTGTCCGTTACGGGTGAGATTGGGAGGTAAGATGGAGAGGGAAAGGTAGTCGGAGTATTGTTTATACCAAAGGTCACTCGGGTCAGGGGTGTCAGTTCTGATTGAGTAAACATCGTGAGGTAAATAAGAAGGTGAATGGAGGCATTGTACAGTGACAAATATTTTGGAATCGGTAGGGGAAGCGGGTATTTGGGAAGCTAAGCAGGCCATAGTGTCTGCAAATTTGTTGGTTGACCGTGGGATGGTTTGAAGGGTGTAACGATCAAAGGTGGTCAAAAGTATGTCTACATGATGTTTATACTTTTGAAGTATCTCGTTATGACATTGGTACATACCATTGACTTGGTTTATGACCAATTGTGAATCACCAAAGATGTGGATTGATTTGACATTGAGGGCATAGGCGGTCTGGAGACCTAGTACGAGTGCTTCATACTCGGCAATATTGTTGGTGCATTCAAAGTCTAGTTTGAAAGACAAGGGCATGGGTTCTCCATCCAGAGGGATGAGGATAACACCAGCTCCACCCCCATGCTGACACTTAGAACCATCAAAGAACAGTGTCATTTGGTAAGGGGGTTCATCTAGGGAAAGGGTAGCAATCGACTCATCGGGAAAGTCAAAATTAGAGGGTTGGTCCCTGGCAATAGGTGCGTCAGCCAGTTGGTCAGCGATAGCCTGGCCCTTAATGGACTTTTGGTGAATGAATTCGAGGTCAAGATCAGCTAAAAGCATAAGCCATCGTGCGGTGCACTGATTTTGATAAGGTTTAGCGTACATGAAGTGTAAGGGGTCAGTGTTGGTCACAACATAGGTTTTGTGGTTGAGTAGGTAATGGCAGAGTTTGGTGGCAACAAAAACTAAGGCTAAGAAAAGTTTTTTAGGGTGAGTGTATCGGGTTTCATAGTCCAGAAGGGTACGGCTTATATAATAAACCACCTGCTCCCTATGTTGTTCATCACGATGAGCGAGCATGGCTCCCAAGGAGTGATCGGTAGCTGATATGTATAGGTAAAAAGGTTGATCGTCTTTAGGTGGAATGAGTACGGGTGGTTGGAGAAGGTATTGTTTTAAGGCCTCAAAAGCTTTGTGATAGTCATCATCCCATTTAAAGGAGACATCCTTCCTAAGCAGATGATGAAATGGTTGACACCGATCCGATAATTGTGAAATGAAATGGTGAATGGATTGTAATTTACCTTGCAGGCTACGGAGTTGTTTGAGGTTCGTGGGTGGAGGCATTTCCAGAATGGCCTTGACTTTAGTAGGGTCAACTTCTATACCATGTAAGGAAATGATAAATCCCAGGAGCTTTCCTGAGAGAACCGCGAAGACGCACTTTTTAGGTTGAAGGCAGACACAATATTTAATGAGGTGGTCAAAGATGGTTTTGAGGACTACGAGGTGCTCAGCGTGGCATTTAGATTTGGCCAAGAGATCATCCACGTAATCTTCCAATATGTGATGCATGATATCATGGAAGATGTAAGTCATAGCACGCTGATATGTAGCACCAGCATTTTTAAGGCCAAAAGGCATGACTCGATAGCAAAAGGTCCCCCAAGGGGTAATGAATGTGGTCTTGTGCTGATCTTCTGGGGCAAGAAAAATTTGGTTATAACCCAAGAAACCATCCATGAGTGAGAGCATCTCATGACCCGTGGTAAGGTCAACCAGTTGATCAATACCGGGCAAGGGAAAATCATCTTTCGGGCAGGTGAGGTTGAGGTCACGGAAGTCTGTGCAAATGTGGAGTCCCCCTGTTGCTTTAGTAACAGGGACAATGTTAGAAATCCAACGAGGATAATCAATGGGTAAGATGAAGGAAACAGAAAGAAGGCACTGAAGTTCTTCTTTGATGAGAAGAGCAATGCGAGGGTGCATTTTCCTCAGCTTTTGTTTGATAGGTTTGGCATCGGGAATGGTTACGATATTGTGGACCACTATGGTGGGGTCAATACCAGGCATGTCTGCGTAAGACCAAGCGAAAGCATGGTTATGATCTCAGAGAAAAGAAGTGATGGCTTCCTGTTCAGCAGCATCTAAAGATTGTCTGATCTTTAGGATGTGTGGGTCATCCTGAGTATGAATGTTGATCTCGATAGTCAATTCATTCAACATGGTTTGCATCTCAGAGGGTAACGACCGATGAATATATGAGTCTTCTGCACCAAGGTAGGTGAGTATGGATTCATCATCCTGACATTGAATGACGTTAATGGTCGGTGTGTCATCATCGATCATCTCAGGATACAGGAATGGAAGAGTGGAAGGGGCCTCACCCTTGCGTTGATAAGTCAGAGGCCCCAAGGAAATGGTGTTTATGAAAAAAAAGTTAGGAGGGATAGATTCAGGATCCATCGACTCTGTCGGTGAGGGTGGTGATGAAGGTGGAGAAGGGCTAGGGTCCTCAATGAGTTCAATGTGGGCCTATTTGGTAGGAGGTTCGGGGAAGCTGATACCACTACGGTCATTATGTTTGTGGGTGGTACATGGAATAATGGTATGGCGACCTTGCTCGTAGAAGCCAAAACCAAAACCCTTCCACGCATAGTGGTGTAGGAAGGTGTGGGTGAAACGGTGATTGGTAAGTGATTGGAAGTCAGCAGAAAATGGGCGGGGCTGTGATGGTGGTTCAGGTGTGTAGGTGGTAGTATCAAGTCCCCCATAGGTGAGACTAGTATGAAGATGAGGAGGACCATAAAGGAGGCATTCTCCTATACGGTGATCATAGCGAGGGTGTTGGTGAAGGCTTCCATACTCGTGTGGAGTAAGGAAGGTGTTGACACTATATAGGTGGTACTCCCCCAGAGTGAGGCGTTGAAAAACACCTTCTAAGGGATCAGTGGTTGGTATGTGGGTAGCTGGTATGGATGATGTGTCAGAGGTCGATGCGGAGGTGGTGTTAATGGATTGGGAAGCTAATGGGTCAGCCGTGGAGGTTATAGCAGCGGTAGGCATGGAGGAGGTATGTGCGGTGAAAGCAGCGGCTGTACTGGTAGGTGTGGGTGTAGGTGTAGGTGAAGTGGTATTGGTTGCGGAAGTAGACGGCTTGACCGGTATGAGTACATCGTTGGGTCGGTAAAGCATGTTGCATGTTTTGAAAGGTGATGGGTCAGCTGGAATGGTATAAGTGTGTCCTTCATGTTCAAACTTTACACAATGATGCAAAGTGGAAGGAACGCAACCCATGACATGGATCCAGGGTCTACCAAGCAACAAGTTATATTGGAATTCCCCCTCCAAAACATAAAACAATTCTGGAACAGTGCGGGGGCCCACGCGAATGTGCAGGATGATAGTGCCTAGTGTGGAGGTGATAGCATCATTGAATGAATGCAACATGACCAGATGTTTGTGCATGTAATTGTCAGGTATGCGCATTTGAGAAAATGCATGGGATGAAATGATGTTAATGCTAGCGCCTCCATCAATCATCACACGGCGTACCCGTATGTCATCAATGTGTACAGAGATGAAGAGGGCTGGGTCTGGGTCATCATTTTGGTATGGCACGATCTCTGTCTCTGAGAAGCTAAGGGAGGCCACTTGGTGAACAAGGTGAGGTGGGGATGAAGGTGGTAATTTGGTGAGGGAGGCTACATGATGGGGTGTGATAATGGAGGCTACGGGTGTAGGGTCATTGGGTAAAACCTCGATAGATTGAAGAACCTCCATGAGGGCTTGACGATGGGATTCTGAGGTTTGGATGAGGTCATATAAGGACATTTTGAGTGGAGATTGGTGTAATTGTTTGAGCATGGTGCGATGTGTGATGCCATTAGAAATGGGGTATGTGGGGCCGTGGATAGTTATCTTAGGTATGGGTGCAGATGGTATGTTGGGTATAGGATTGGTTGGTGGGTCAGCTGCCTTTTCTTTACCCTTCTGCGCACGTGTAGTGACATGTACCATGTTGATTTGAGGGAATTTGTCAAATGGAGAGGGTGTAGGGTAAGTGGTATAATGACATGAAGGGAAAAAACCTACGGGAGGAGAAAATCCCTGTGAGGTCAGCTGGGCGCAGCGACATTTGGGTGGTGGTGTGGCAAGTTCTCTGATGTGAACCATGTTAATTTCAAATTTTGTGTGTGGTTCTGGGAGCTGTGAGGGTGGAGGTTGTGGTTGTTGAGTGGGTAATGTGGGAATGGGTGTAGGTGAAGCAGGGTCCTCATCCAGAAGGTCGTCATCGTCAAAGTTGGTTTCCGGTGGACACAATTGGATAAGGATGGTTTTCAAGGCCTTGTAGTTCTCCACATCGTGCCCTGGCACACGATGATATGCACAAATTTTAGTATCATCAAACCCTTTTGGCTTGGGTTTGAGGGGGTCGTAAGGTCGGAGTGGTGGTAATGTGATAACAGAAGTCTCGAGGAGGTTGGTTAAAATTTTGGCATAAGACCCTACTAGTGGATCACAATGGGAAGTGAATGTGGGTTTGGGTGTAGGTGTGGTTGGTTGTCAGGGAATTGTTTTTGGAAGAGTAGGAAGGGGTTGAGCTATGGGTTTAGGCACTGGTGTGGTTTGAGGTATTGGTCGGGTTCGTTTGGGTAGGGGTATAGTAGATGGACGGGTAGGAGGGTGTGGTTTTGTTTTGACTACCTTGTTGTGGGGTAGTGGGGTTTTGTTTTTGGGGTGCACCTTCTTGGGTAAAGGTGATGTGGGTGTACGAGGTCTAGAAGGAAAAGCAGATGGAGGAAGAGGGTGAGTTACCCATGGGGATAATGGGGGTGCTATGAAGGTAGATGACACGGGTCATGCTTGGGGTGTGAGGGACAATGACTGAAGTGTAGTAGGTAGTGAAGCAACGGCTGAAGGTATCGGAGGTATTGGTGGTAAAGAGGCTGCAGGTGTGGGTATGAGTCGTGTTGTGTGCCTAGGTAGGTTAGAGATTTGTGAGGAAGGAATGGGTGGTTGTGTTATTGGGTTATGAATGGGTGAGGGGTGCTTGACCCTGTTGGGTAGCTGAGGTCTTAAGGCAGATGGGACAAGTGCGGGTGTGATTGGTGCGGTAGGGGTATGAGGTTGATGAGTTTGTTTCTTTAGCTTGGGTGTCGGAGTAGGTGTGGTTTTAACGTTGGAGGATGTAGCTAAATCCAGTTTAATAGGTGGATGAGTAAGGTTGGTGATCGGGGTGACCCCTAAAGTGGTAATAGGTTTAGTGGAGGTAAATGTTGTGGGTATGGGTTTGGGTTTAGGCATAGGTCGGGTTATGGGTAAGGGTGTGGTGTGAGTGTTAACAGATATCATGGAAGGGGTTGTGATAGCAGTGGTTGTATGTGGTTTGATGGGTGGAAATGTGTTTGGGTAGATAGTGGAGGTGTCATCGAGGGATCTCTGCATCTGTGTTGAGACAGGGAGTAAGAGGCCCCCATAACAAAGCTCTATCCACATACTCTAAGTGATCAGCCAAACGTGAGAATGGCACGTCTGTGGGTGGAGTTGGTGAGGACCTAGTGGGAATTCCCATAAAATGCATCTTAGAGATGGGGAATCGGCCAGCTTCAGCTTCCGTGGGTAAGAGAGCTGAAAGTAGGTCTGTTGGATGTCGGGTAGCATGATGGAGAATGTTTGCCAAGAGGCAAAGGTATCTCCACCGGGTCTATGATGGGTGGAAGGGATAATGGGAGTTCCTCTATGAGTGAAGGAATGGATAGGTGCTCCTCTATGGGTGGAGGAGGTAATGGGTGCTCCTCTGTAGGTGGAGGAGGTAATGGGTGCTCCTCTATGGGTGGAGGAGGTACGGTAGGTAAAGGTTCTCTAAGTGGAGAAGCTAGGGGTGAGATGGTCTCAATGTCAGCAGAAGACTCCTCTGTAGGTGATGTAGGAGATGAAGGGTGTTCTTCTATTGGTGAAGGAACAGTGATGGTTGGTTCAGATGTGGAAGGAGGATTTCGGGCTAGGATTTCCTCTATGGAAGGGATGTGAGGTAATTGAGAGGTAACAGGTACCTCGTTAAAGATCGCATGAACCTCACGAGTATGGGTATCATGAGTGGATGTCTCACCTGTTTGATTGGATGAAGGGGCATGATTGGGAAATGGTTTTTTTAAAGATTTGTAGATTTTGGTTGGGGGTGGCGTTGGGATTATCCATAGTTAACTCGCCTTTCTCGAGCATTTCTTGGACAATATTCTTAAAAGTGATGCAGTTACCGTCACTATGACCTTTCACTCGGTGATAGTTACAGAAATCTTGTTCCTTATACCATGTGGGCATGGAACGAGCAGGGTCAAAACCAGTGTGTGGTTGGGTGGAAGGGTGATGGCGCCAACTTTGATAAGAGAGTAAGGTTCCCCAATTGGGGTATATTTTCGCTGCTCTTGTCTGAATCAAAAAGCCTGAACAGGTGATAGATTAGATGAAGATGGATGAGCTTTCTGAGTACCACTGTGTTAGCAGTACCTTTAGCCTTTGAATAAGTAGAAGAAGAAGAGGTTTCATTCGACCTGAATTCTTATTTCGTAATTGGATTTTCTTCTCTTCAATGGCCCGAATCTATTTTCGTGCCATAGTGAATGCCTCATTGAATGTCTGAATCAAGGTTGGGGAAAAGGCGCAAGCTTGGTGAAGAGGATGAGTTAGAGTTGAAAGGTAAGATGAGGGCTGTGTAGCTGTGATAGATTCATCCTCATACTGACGTGTGAATATAGATCGGTCATGGTAACTGTGTTATCGGTGCCCTTAGCTTTCTCGGTATAATGTTGATAGAAAAATGATCCAAGAAAGCTTGGGCTACCTGATTGAATGAAAATATGGAGTGTTTGGGTAACCCACTATACCAATCTAATGCAGGTCCAGTGAGGGACATGGGAAAAGTTCTCAAAAGTAAGGCATCATCATGAGCAATCAAATAACATCCATGTTTAAATGAGTGCAAATGTTGTTGTGGGTCTTCCTTACTATTGAAGCGGTTGAATTTAGGCATTTCCCAATGCACAGGGTATGAATGGATGGGAATGGATGGGTGAATAGGCTTGTTGAAAATCTCATCATAAGTGAGAGTGTTGCGGGAGCTAGAAAACCGATGCCTCCAGTGTTTGCATCTTATCCATCATCAATCTAATTAGGTCGTTAGTGGGTTGTGATGATTGGATGCCTCCTATAACGTGAGGAGGTTGGTTTTGGGTGTATAATGGGTGGGGCATTCCAGTGTATGGGGCTGCCATGTAAGGTGGTGGAGAAGAAGGCAATGAAATAGGGGGTACGTACCTGGAATGAACCATAGATGAAACAAGCGGTTGTTGGTAGTATGTATATGGAGGAGGAAGGGTCGTGGTAACTTGTTATCAACCAATTTTGACTTCGCAAAATTGTTTAAAAATAATAATAAAAATGAAAAAAATTGAAAATTTTCAAAAGTGTTACTTTGCGTGGTTCATTGTCCTCATCGCGATCGTCTCATTTTTGTGATTGTTTCGGTCTTCATTTAAATCCTTTTCGGGTGAGAACTCTTCTCGCCAGCTTTAAATCGCGTTAAAATACATTAAAATTAATTAATTAATATTTAATTAATTAATAACTCCTTCTTTGCGATAAAATTAACTTTTAAATAACTTGAGAGTATTTAATTAAATGTTGGGCATTAAAAGTTCATTCGACAAACTTTTATTGTCGGGGAAGTAAGCTTACGCTTCCAACTGCCGAGGAAGCCAATTTGGCTTCCCGAACCCAGATTTCCCCTTTCCTGGCAATCTTCTTCAAATTTCCGAACATGGGATTTTTTCCACCAATTGCCAAATCATGGATTGGCTAACGGGCAAGAAATTCCCCAATTTCCCACATGGGGAAATTGATTGTGGGATTGCCAGACCCACTTTGCCATTTCCATTGGCAATTGTCCGTTGCTTTCCCCATTTCCCCCTGGCACTTAAGTCCACTACCCGGGAAGAGAGGAAGTTGGATTAATCCTCATAACTTCTTCCGTCAAACTCGTTGAAAGAAGTCGTGCAAAACTTTCCAAGAGTAATACACTTATCACATCCCTCAATTAATTTCCCACGCATTGGTTTGTGCAAAGAAAAGGAAGAATAGAATTCCTTCCACACAAAAAAAAATATAGTCTTCCAGCAAATCAAAGCATAAGCCAAAGAATAACTCCATGCAGGAACCGCTGAAGATCCCACTGCAACCTGTAGAAGGAAAACAGTAGGTGAATTAAAAAGTAAAAAGATAAATGAAGCATTTCCAACACAGGCAAAAGGAGGAAATTCAAGGTTGCGGTTCAGAATTCTCACACATGTTTTTGGAAAAATCACCACACATATTTTCCACGCAGCATGTAAAGAGGGAGAGATAGAATCAACGCATCAGTCAAATAGTTCTCACACCATGGCTTGGGAGGGGAGAATGAAATTGTTTTTATTCATGCACAGCCAGAAAAGAGACCAAAGCTTTCCACGCAACAGGCGTTTGGAGCCCCACAAATACACGCAGCCCAAGAAAGAAATTAGTTTTAGCAGAGATAAAACAAAATAGAAACTACTGTAATCTTCTCCACGTTTTTTTCAAAACAATCCAAAAGAAAAAACTTTTTTTCCTCTTCCCACGCATTGGGACAGCATAAAACTTGAGGAACAATGGTAAAAAAGAAAGAAATAAAGCAAACAGCCACGCATGCAAAGAAGACCACGCTGTGGGAAGAAATCAAGTGTCCGCGCATTGAAGGAGTGCAAGACATCCATTATGCAGGAAGAAGGAAAGATTAACCAGACCAAGCTCACATAGTCCACACTCTACTCAAATAAAAGAATTTGATGCCAGAGATAGTTGTCCACGCAACGAGTCAAACCATTCCTACACAGTCCAAGCAAAGGCCATAGGAAAGGATAAAAACCAGTCCACACAGCCAAGAATCCTTTCCACGTGTGGGGAAGTAAAGGAAGACCACTCAGAAGAAATTTGTTTTGTTTTAAAGAAAAGAAGATAGTTTAACAAAAATAGATCTCCACGCATTGGGTAGAGCGACACACTTCCACGCATTCGCAAGAGGAAAGAAATAGTTGTTTTGAAGGCCACACATTCAAAGATTGAGAAACTCATTTCCACACATTTGTATAAAGATATGATCTTCCACGCATCAATCCAAAGATATCAGGCACCAGAGAAGCAAGGCGAATTAAAACTATATATTTATCATTTTTATCACGCATTGGTGAGAAGAATTCAGACAAAAATACAACGCATTCAAAATGCATTACTGATGTATATCGGCGCAAAGAAAAATGAATTTAATAAAAAAAACGATAGATACGCAAAGAATGTGACATGGATTCTATCCGTCGAAGTAATCAATTTCGGAGCTCAATATCTTGAAGCTGAGTGATCGTTGAGAAGAAAGGTTTGATTAGTTGAATTATTCCCAACTTCATGTACTCCTTTACCAAATTTTAAATGTGCAGCACCTCATTTGATATTTTTCACGAACCCGAGAAAAACCCAGTTTCCTTGTTTTTGTCGCGTGCACGGTTTCAGTGTGGCGGAAAGCCTACTTTGAGAATCCATATTTCGAGCCCAGATGATCGTCAAGAGAAACGGTTTGATTTTTTAAATTCATACCACATTCATGTACTTATTTGAAAAAAATTTAAATATACAGCACTTCGTTTGATATTTTTCCACGGAGCCAAATAAAATGCAGTTTGCATGATTTCGCTGCGCGCACAGTTTTCAGCCTGTCAAGGTGACTCACTTCGAGAGTTTATATTTTGAACCTCAGATGATCATTCAAGAGAAAATAATTATTTTTTTCAGTTCTTCCCACATTCATATGCTTCCTTGCCAACTTGTAGATTCTCAGGATGACGTTTGTTATTTTTCCCAGGCTCAAACCAAACGGGATGCATTCACAGTTTTACACTTGCATTTTCCTAGCAGTTTCACAAGAGCCAACTTTGACCTTTAATATTCGACTGAAGAATTTTATTGGGGAAAAACCTTCTGACACGCAAACTTGTGGTGCCTTAATATACTTCCTCATGCAGTGAGAACTTCTCAGGACAAGATTTGTTATTTTTCCCAGGGCAGTTTTACAGGCAATTTATGCAGTTTTGTAAGATGGAAGTAATAGCCAGGAAATCACGCTTCTGTCATAGTCATGTCATCTCCAAACAAAATGATGTTGCAATATAGGTTCTAGGGCACTCTACTCACCATCGACGCTCCATTCAAAGTATGAGAACATCATCGATACCAACTTGGGACACATTAACATAGGTCGATTCTGAAATCGCATATCAACCAAAGGCGAGTCACAATTTTCCTAACGCTTGTTCTAAATTGGTCATCACTTGCATGGATGCACCACAAAACCTGCATAGTGTGGCGATTCAACTCCAATGGCTCCTGAAATAGAAGCAACCCCTAATTTCCTCATTATGCGAGAACCAAGTCAATAGCTATTGGAGATTGGTCTCTTCGGAGTCAAAAGTCATTGTTATCGGCAAAGATCGATAATGGGAGAATCTTGTCTACATAAATTTTTCACTTGATCATTGTGGCAGATCTATTCATGGACAAACCAAGACCAATGACAAGTGCAATTGTGCGGATCATCAAGCAAGGCATACATCATTCAAGCGTGTCCCTGTCAGCTCTCAGTTAGCAGCGTGCACAATACTTCATCAACCAATCTTTAAGTTGTTCTGTTATCGAATTGGATGATTGTGAGTGAATCAGAATGCCAACACTTCGGGATGGTGACAAAGACAAAAGACATAACTCTAGGAGGTGAATTGTAATTTTGGCTCTTGAAGATCTTCTCAATGACAAAAGATTAAGAGTTGGATTCTGACAAGCCAAGGTGGCGTAATGACTACAGTCTCGCAACAAATGAATAATTCATCATGGAAGGCTATTCGGAGCATGTGGAGAATTGTGTGTAATTGTGAATGTGAATACGAATGAAGACAAACTTTCTCACACCAGGATGTTGCTCAGACAGAGGGGTGGATGAATTGCTCAAGTTTCAAGCTCAACACTCTTGTCATTTGGAGGATTGCAGAGCACAGTCAATGAGTTCATTCCCATACGACCGGGATAGGTGGACTCTTGGCCCAATGGATAAGGCACTAATCCTAGGTGTCTTGATCTAGGTGGCGCATTGCTGACTAGGATGTCTATGTGTGCGTCCAAGTCATTTAAGTGAGGTCCACGTGTGCCCGTTTCTTTTATGACTTTTTAACTTAAGTGGTTTCTATTTTTAGTCACTTTTTAAAAGTTGGTTGAAAAAGTCAAAGTCACTTAAGTGCCCTATTTAATGTGCATTTAAAACCCTAACTACTTTGTAACCAACTTTTGGGTTATAAAAGGAAGTGAGGGGCTCATTTGTAAGGTGACTTTGAGAGAGGAGAAGAAAATACTTTTGTGTGCAAGCTTTGTTTTTAGAAGAAACTTTGTGTTCTTTTGTGAAAAACATTTTGGAGTTAATGAAATACGAACTTTGTGTCTCATTCATTGTCTCTTGTAACATTTGATGTTCTTATGTTCATTAGATGTTAGGTGTTTGAATCTTGCATGCAAATATTATCTTTGATCTTATTGTCAACATTATTAATCAGTTGTTCTAGTTCACAGTGATCAAGCTCTGATTATCTACTTGCTCATGTGTGTTCCCTTTTACACATTCTTGTTTGGCTAACTCAAACTCCGTTTTATTTGTGTTAGTTATTCATCTTTCTTCTTTGTGCAATATTAGGCTCTTTGTTTACCTAACTCTTGCATGTTCTTTCAATTCATTCCATTCCACTCCTTTCCTTCATTCCATTCCATCTCCCTCATTCACTTTTTTTCCATTGATGTTCCAAAACACCCCCCACATACAATTTTGAATGTACAGATGTAAATACAGTTTTGGTTTTCAATAAAGGCAACCTCACCTTCATTGAGGAGGGACTTCGTTCCCACACTGTTGCATGTCATTTGCATGCGTGCAAATCCATATGCTAACAGTTTTTTGTGACTCCGTTGGGGATTCAGGAATCGTTAACCAGTGCTTGGTTAAATCTTTATGACTATCCCCTCTGCACAAGCTGTAGTTCTTCAACCGAACCTTGTGCCCGATGAAGATTTCCAAGGAGACATTACTGCCCACCTTCAAACAGTAGCTTGGGAAAACCGTGAAAGCTTGCAGCAATTTGTGGCTATTGATAGAGCCATTGATAGAAATCTACATCGAAGACCTTAGGAGAAGAGCACCCACACTTGTGGCCAGAAGACCTCCTGGACATGTGTTGATCATTGTTCACCAACGCGGTCCTCTTCCACCAAGGTAATAAGTTGTATGACTATTACAGGTAACCCACCTATCTTGCAACCAAATCTTATTTTTGCAGATACTCAAGAAGACATATCATCAGATTTGAGGCAAGCTATTTGGGAAAAGCACATGAGTAACTATCATTTTCATCTCGCCGCATCAGTATTAGATAACGAAGAAGAGAAAGCCGTGAGAGTTGCTAGAGCTATTTAGGCACAAATAGCTCAAGGAAGAGAGTGAAGAGAAAAGGCTAGAGCTGGTCGAAACACGCCAGTGATCTCTTCACAATAAAGATTCCAAACTGGAAGGAAAGAGGTTTACGCGAGGAGAAAAAGCTAAAGGTCGATCTGACCCCACTTTTGACTTTCAAGGAAAATTTGGTTTCAAGTTATCTCCTCTAAAGAAGAACACACCTCGTAGATCTGCAAGCCTTGCATCAAGTCCTAAAAGAGCAAGCAAGGAAGGAATCACTACCAGTCAGGCACTTGTCCTTGCTCACGTTGTTTTACCTTCGCATACCACCTTTCCCAAAATGGCAGTCAACGTACCATGGGGAAATGCCATAGGCCCATTGGCCTTACCTACTCGACATGAACTCCCACGAGGATCAAGAAAGATTCTTCCCAAGTTTGACGGAGATGGGAAGACGTCACCAAATGACCATATTTCTACCTTTTTCGCTGCATGTGATGTTTTTCGGTAGAATATGAAGATGGTGCTATTCACCTCTTCGTTCGAAACATTGCATGATGTTGCTATGGATTGGTTTCATCATCTACCCAATGGATGTATCACAAATTGGAATGATATGAAAACTAAGTTTGAAAATCGATTCAAGATGGCAGAAGATGAACATGCTCTTCTTTCCCAACTATCTCAGGCGAAGAAAGAGCCAACAGAACCCATGAGGAATTTCATGGCTAAATTCAACAAAATGGTGAACAAAGTTCCCGCCAGGATTTGTCCAAACCTTGATGGACAAAAATGTTTCTTTATTAACGCACAACAACCAGAAGTGTGCTATCAGCTGAGAAGGGCTAGGGTGGATACTTTGGAACTTGCTCAATCTTTGGCCATAGAAATTGAAGATGACTTAATCATGGCAGGAAAATTCAAGAAAAATTCCCTCAAAGGAAAGAGTCAAGAAAGCCCCAACACTTCAGAAACTATACTCACTAAGTTGGCTAATGATGTGCTGGCTTTGAAAAAGCAAGTTGCTCAAAGTAGTAAACCTGCTCATTACAAAGACATCCCAAGAAAAGGATACGTTCTCAACAAAGCCAGGATTGCAGGTGCTCCAACGAGGCTTGCTATTGAAGCAGCTCCCGCAACTAATTCAAAATGTGATGTCGTTGAAGAAAGCAATGATGAGATTGAAGTCATCGAGGTTGATGAGGAAGAGCCGGATTTAGAGACATCTGAACCTGAAGTTGAAGATCCTGAGGAGGAAAGTAATAATCATTTCTTTGAGTATCATGTTAGAGGAAGAAGATGAATACGAAGAAATTATAGAAGATATGAATAGTCAATCCTTTGTTGTCTTCACGCGCTCTCAGAAAAAGGAGCAGGATACCACTAAGGCAGGAGATAAAGGGGTTTCTAAGGAAACTCCCAAAGAATCCAAGACAAATGAGGCTCCTAAAGAGTCCAAGGTGACTGAGGTTTCAAAGGTCAAAACTATCTTAAAGAAAGGAGGGCCTTTATTAGATCAATCAGTTAGTAAACCAACTACGAAGAAAGCTTCTTCTTCCACATCTGTATCAACCAAGCCCGAGGCAAAGGTCAAAAGTGTGCCATCATCAAGTTTGAAAGAAATAATATCTAAGACATCAAGTACAGTTACTTTTCCTAAATTTGATATCATTGATCATATCAATAAAACAAAAATTTCCATGTCACAGGTAGAGTACTTGAAGTCCAATAAGGATCAACTCGAGAAATTGGTCCAGTTTATCAAAGGTGACTCTATTGTTCATTCCTCCAAAGGAATTCTGAAAACTCCTAAAGATGGGAAAACCCAAAATATTGTGGTGGCCACTACACCTTCAAATGAAAAGATTGAACCTTTCTTTGTCTCCTTTCTAATCAACGGATGCAAATTAAGTAATTGCATTATAGACTCTGGAGCCTCGGATAATGTGATGCCGATAAAAGTAGTACATGCTCTTGGTTTGACATGTACAAGAACATTCGGATCATGTTACTCCATGGAAACCAATAAAGTTCCTTTGATCGAGCAGATTAAAGACGCCCAAATGGTTTTAGCCCAATTCCCTCAAAAGCGAGTTAAAGTAACTATTTTAGTTGTTGATATTCCCGCCTCGTATGGAATGTTGTTGAGCAGGAAATTTTGCAGAGATCTAGGTGGAGAAATTCAAATGGATTGGTCTCATGCTATGATCACTATCAGTGGAGAAATGAAGAAGCTTATGCCGGAAGCTCAGGAAAAGTTCACGGTAACTAAAACCGAAGATCCTCGCGCACAGATCCTTTTCCAAGGCTCAAGTATGGGTAATTATATGATGACTGCAGAAATTCATACCCCTGAGATCACTTGCCAAGATTCCAATGAGATCTGGACTCTTGAGTTCGATGGAAGTTGTTGCTCGACAGGCTCTGGTGCAGGAGTGGTGCTCATATCTCCAAATGGTAAAATATTTCCTTTTTCCTACAAACTTGAATTTTCAAATACTAATAACACTGCAGAGTACGAGGCATTAATCCTTGGCCTTCAAGCTGCAGGAGGAGAAAGGGATCAAAAATTTGGAAGTCTTTGGAGATGCGGAATTGATCGTGAAACAGGTAAGAGATCAGTTCCAAGTAAAGAATGATCGTTTGAGACACTACAGAAATAAAGTGTGGGACACAATAGAAGTCTTCGAAACTTTTTCCATAAAATATGTCCCTCGTGAAAAGAATGACAAAGTAGATTCTCTAGCAGTCTCAGCTTCATTAATGATTCCTCATTCAGAATTTGATCAAGTCAAATACACCATTGAAATGGTTTTTAAGCTGAGTGTTCCTGACAATGCAAAAAATTGGCAAGTATTTAATGATGATCAACAAATTATTGCCTTCTTGGAAAAGAGAGAAAAATTTGAACAGTTGTACTTTGAAGGAAGTGATTCTACATTTCGCGAATCAACTACCTCGCCCATTCAAGGAGTCGAGAATAAAGATCCTGGTGATGGCATCATCAAACTCAAAGGAAATAAAATTCCCAAAGGATTGGTTTCACTTGAAGAAATTTTTGACAAACATGACAGGTTTATTAAAGAGAAAGAGCAGGAAGGACCTGTGAATTCTGCTGACTATGAGCAAGTTAACATCGGTACCAAGGATAAACCTCGCCTGATCAATATTGGTAAGTGTTGCTCACCTGAGGAGCACAGGAAATTCATAAGCCTCCTTACCAAATATTCTGACATTTTGGCTTACTCATACAAAGACTTGAAGTCTTTCCAACCCAGGGAAATGGAGCATGTCATACCCTTGAAGCCTAGTGCAGTTCCATTCAGGAAAAAGAAAAGACAATATAATCCCAAGATTGTAGGGACAATATTTCATGAAGTTCAAAAGATGCTAGATGCACGAATAGTGTTTCCTATTCGACATTCGACCTGGATAGCTAATATTGTACCGGTTCACAAGAAAAATGGAGAAATTAGGATTTACGTGGATTTCCACAATCTTAATCAGGATTCCTTGAAGGATAACTACCCACTACCAGTGATGGACCATATTTTGTAGGCAGTAACTGGATCGGAAATGTTATCTATGTTAGATGGATTCTCTGGCTATAATCAAATTGAAGTGGCTAGAGAAGATCAACATAAAACCATGTTCACTACCCCCTGGGGTACGTTCGTGTATAGAAGAATGCCCTTCGGTTTGATTAATGTTGGTGCTAATTTTCAAAGGGCTATGGATATGGCATTCATAGATGATAAAGACAAAATCATCGTGATATATCTAGATGACTTGACAGTGTTCTCAAAGAAACGAGAAGATCACATAAGAGATTTAGAGAAAATATTGCAAAGGTGCAGACTTCATAAGATTTCTCTGAATCCAAAAAAGTCCGTGTTCGGAGTTACAGAAGGGAAACTCCTGGGTCATATTATTTCTAAAGAAGGAACTAGGATCGATCCTGAATGCGTTCAAGCTATAAAAAATCTTTCCTTGCCTACAAGTAAGCCTAGGATTCCACTCATTCTTCGGGAAGGTGAACTTTTTGAGAGAGGTTCGTGCCAGATTTTGCAGAGTTGACTAAAGAAATCGCTGATATGATGAAAGGAAAAGAATACTTCAAATGGTCAAAGGAAGGTAGAGAGGCATTTGAGAAAATCAAAGGTGTTATTGCAAAAGCTCCTACATTGGTATGTCCTAATTTTAAAAAGGATTTTGTAATTTATTGCTACGCTTCTCCGCACACAATCTCTGTCATTTTGACTCAGCACAATCAAGAGGGGATCAAATCTCCTATCACATGCATGAGTTCGGGATTCAAGAAACATGAACTTAATTACACTTCTCTTGAGAGACATGTGTATGCAGTGGTGAGAGCCTTGAAACACTTCAGATATTATGTGTTGAATTCTCATACCAAAGTCATGGTTCCAGACACCGCAATGAAATCAATGTTGACACAACAGGAACCAGGATCTAAAAGAGGTAATTAGGTCTCCAAGATCTAAGAATATGATTTAGACATCAAGCCTACCAAGTTGGTTCGAGGAAGAGGACTCTGCCAACTCATTGCAGAGAATGAACCATGAGATAACTCCGAAGAAGATCCAATTGAAGAAAATTTGCCATTGGTAGTTTTTGTCAGTACCACAGATGAATGGTATTCTGATATTGCCTACTTCCTCACATATGGTGAGTGTCCAGAGAATCTGACAGCTAAGGAGAAACGAGCTATCAAACTAAGAGCTTCCAAGTACGTCATCTGGGATAACACGTTGTTCAAGAAAGGGATTGATGGCATGTTCTTCATATGTGTTGATAAAGAGCAACAACCTAGGTTGTTGGAAGCTTTCCACAATCATGCTTGCGGTGGTCATTTCTCTGGCCCAGTAACAACCCATAAAATTCTGAGAGCACATTATTACTGGCCCACTATGTTTTCCGATGCTCAGAAATGGGTGACAAAATGTGAAGTCTGTCAACAATTTGTTGGAAGACCAAAGTTGGCAGCTTTGCCTTTGAAGCCAGTTGTCATTGAATAACCCTTTCAACAATGGGGTTTAGATTTCATCAGGGTTTTGAATCCTAATTCTAGCGTTGGTCATACTCACGTGCTCACCACCACTGATTACTTTACAAAGTGGGTGGAAGCTATACCGGTAAAACAAACATCTACTGCAGCAATATGTGATTTCATCAAAGAAAATATATTGGTTCGTTATGGAATTCCACACAAGATTGTGATGGACAATGCCTCAAATTTTTCTTCTGCAGAGATGATAGGTTTTTGTTATGAATATGGGATATCTTTGTCTCATTCATCAGATTACTACCCTTAGCGAAATGGCCAGGCTGAATCCAGCAACAAAAACCTCATTACTATTGTGCGCAAGTTAGTCGAAGAAAATCAAAGAACTTGGCCCAAAAATTTATACGATGCATTGTGGGCTGATCGCATAACTCCCAAAAGGGAAATCGGGATGTCTCCATTTCAAATTTTGTATGGAACCGATGCTCAAATTCCCGTCACACTGGAGTTACCAGCATTAAAATTAGCTCAGGCAGTTGATGATGAATGCTACACCAATGTATTAGATAAAAGGATCATGTTCCTAAGCAAGCTCGAGGAACAAAGAATTCAAGTGGCAAACAGAATTGAGGAACATCAATCCAAGGTAAATAAATTGTTTGATAGGAAAACTAGGGAGAGACAATTTCAAATCAATGACTTAGTTCTTCTCTAGGACAAAAGACGTGAGCCAAAAGGAAAGCATGGGAAGTTTGACTCACTGTGGTTGGGACCATTCAAAATAAGGCATTTCTATGGAGATAGTACCTATTACTTGTCATATCCTGATGGAACTCATTTGCCTTTGCCCTACAGTGGGCAATATCTCAAGCACTATAAAAATTGAAAATGGGTTGTTCCCCGTATGTACATAGGTAATTAGGATTTTGGTTTGTTTGTTTCCCTATTTTTCGGTCTCCTCGCTTGTGTCGCCCCATTTTTTGTGCCCCATCATTTTGAGATCATGTTCATGAATATTTTGGTCAGGGTCCATTGCTGCGTCCATGAAGTCCTTGTCCCCAATTAGAGCCAGCTGTTATCAGCCAATTTTGACTTCGCAAAATTGTTTTAAAATAATTTAAAAAATGAAAAAAATTGAAAATTTTCAAAAGTGTTACTTTGCGTGGTTCATTGTCATCATCGTGATCGTCTCATTTTTGTGATCGTTTCGGTCTTCGTTTCGTCCTTTTCGGCAAGAACTCTTCCCGCCAGGCTTTAAATCGCGTTAAAATACATTAAAATTAATTAATTAATATTAAATTAATTAATCACTCCTTGTTTAATAAAATTAACTTTTAAATAACTTGAGAGTATTTAATTAAATAAATATTAATTAAAAGTTCATTCGACAAATTTTTATTGCCAGGGAAGTAAGCTTACGCTTCCAACTACCAGGAAGCCAATTTGGCTTCCCGAACCCGGATTTCCCCTTTCCTAGCAATCTTCTTCAAATTTCCCGAACGTGGGATTTTCTCCACCAATTGCCAAATCATGGATTGGCTAACGGGCAAGAAATTCCCCAATTTCCCACATGGGGAAATTGAACGGGGATTGCCAGCGCACTTTGCCATTCCCGTTGGCAATTGTTCGTTGCTTTCCCCATTTCCCCCTGGCACTTAAGTCCACTACCCGGGAAGAGAGGAAGTTGGATTAATCCTCATAACTTCCTCCGTCAAACTCGTTGGAAGAAGTCATGCAAAACTTTCCAAGAGTAATATTTTATCACATCCCTCAATTAATTTCCCACGCATTGGTTTGTGTAAAGAAAAGGAAGAATAGAATTCCTTCCACACAATATATATATATATATATAGTCTTCCAGCAAATCAAAACATAAGCCAAAGAATAACTCCATGCAGGAACCGTTGAAGATCCCACGTAGCCTATAGAAGGAAAACAATAGGTGAATTAAAAAAAAGAAAGATAAATGAAGCATTTCCAACACAGGCAAAAGGAGGAAATTCAAGGTTGCGGTTCAGAATTATCACACATGTTTTTGGAAAAATCACCACACATATTTTCCACGCAGCATGTAAAGAGGGAGAGATAGAATCAACGCATCAGTCAAATAGTTCTCACACCATGCTTGGGAGGGGAGAATGAAATTGTTTTTATTCATGCACAGCCAGAAAAGAGAACAAAGCTTTCCACGCAACATGCGTTTGGAGCCCCACAAATACACGCAGCCCAAGAAAGAAATTATTTTTAGCAGAGATAAAACAAAATAGAAACTACTGTAATCTTCTCCACGTTTTTTTCAGAACAGTCCAAAAGAAAAAACTTTTTTTCCCTCTTCCCACGCATTGGGACAGCATAAAACTTGAGGAACAATAGTTATAAAAAAAGAAATAAAGCAAATAGCCACGCATGCAAAGAAGACCACGTTGTGGGAAGAAATCAAGTGTCCGCGCATTGAAGGAGTGCAAGACATCATTATGCGGGAAGAAGGAAAGATTAACCAGACCAAGCTCACATAGTCCACACTCTACCAAATAAAAGAATTCGATGCCAGAGATAGTTGTCCACGCAACGAGTCAAACCATTCCTACACAGTCCAAGCAAAGGCCGTAGCAAAGGATAAAAACCAGTCCACATAGCCAAGAATCCTTTCCACGTGTGGGGGAAGGAAGGAAGAACACTCAGAAGAAATTTGTTTTGTTTTAAAGAAAAGAAGATAGTTTAACAAAAATAGATCTCCACGCATTGGGTAGAGCGACACACTTCCACGCATTCGCAAGAGGAAAGAAATAGTTGTTTTGAAGGCCACACATTCAAAGATCAAGAAACTCATTTCCACACATTTGTATAAAGATATGATCTTCCACGCATCAATCCAAAGATATCAGGCACGCAGAGAAGCAAGGCGAATTAAAATATATATATCGATTTTAATCACGCATTGGTGAGAAGAATTCAGACAACAATAAAACGCATTACTGATGTATATCGGCGCAAAGAAAAATGAATTTAATAAAGAAAACGATAGATGCGCAAAGAATGTGACGCGGATTCTATCCATCGAAGTAATCAATTTTGGAGCTCAATATCTTGAAGCTGAGTGATCGTCGGGAAGAAAGGTTTGATTCGTTGAATTATTCCAAACTTCATGTACTCCTTTGCCAAATTTTAAATGTGCAGCACCTCATTTGATATTTTTCACGAACCCGAGAAAAACCCAGTTTCCTTGTTTTTGTCGCGCGCGGTTTCAGTGTGGCGGAAGGCCTACTTTGAGAATCCATATTTCGAGCCCAGATGATCGTCAAGAGAAACGGTTTATTTTTTAAATTCATACCACATTCATGTACTTATTTGCAAAAATTCAATATACAGCACTTCGTTTGATATTTTTCACAGAGCCAAATAAAATGTAGTTTGCATGATTTCGCTGCGCGCGCAGTTTTCAGCCTATCAAGGTGACTCACTTCGAGAGTTTATATTTTGAACCCAGATGATCATCAAGAGAAAATAATTAGTTTTTTTAGTTCTTCCCACCTTCATATGCTTCCTTGCCAAGTTGTAGATGCTCAGGGTGACGTTTGTTATTTTTCCCAGGCTCAAACCAAACAGGATTTTCACAGTTTTACACTTGCATTTTCCTAGCAGTTTCACAAGAGTCAACTTTGACCTTTAATATTTGACTGAAGAATTTGATTGGGGAAAAACCTTCTGACACGCAAACTTGTGGTGCCTTAATATACTTCCTCATGCAGTGAGAACTTCTCAGGGACAAGATTTGCTATTTTTCCCAGGGCAGTTTTACAGGCGATTTATGCAGTTTTGTAAGATGGAAGTAATAGCCAAAAAATCACGCTTCTGTCATAGTCATGTCATCTCCAAACAAAATGATGTTGCGGTATAGGTTCCAGGGCATTCTACTCACCTCGACGCTCCATTCAATGTATGAGAACATCGTCGATACCAACTTGGGACACATTAACATAGGTCGATTCTATAATCGCATATCAACCGAAGGCGAGTCACAATTTTCCTAACGCTTGTTCTAAATTGGTCATCACTTGCATGGATGCACCACGAAACCTGCATAGTGTGGTGATTCAACTCCAACGGCTCCGAAATAGAAGCAACCCCTAACTTCCTCATTATGCGGTATAAGTCGTAGCTATTGGCATTGGTCTCTTCGGAGTCAAAAGTCATTGTTATCGGCAGAGATCGATAATGGGAGAATCTTGTCTACATCAATTTTTCACTTGATCATTGTGGCGGATCTATTCATTGACAAACCAAGACCAACGACAGGTGCAATTGTGCGGATCATCAAGCAAGGCCACATCATTCAAGCGTGTCCCTGTCAGCTCTCAGTTAGCAGCGTGCACAATACTTCATCAGCCAGTCTTTAAGTTGTTCTGTTCTCGAATTGGACGATTCGTGAGTGAATCAGAATGCCAACACTTTGGGATGGTGACAAAGACAAAAGACATAACTCTAGGAGGTGAATTGTAATTTTGGATCTTAAAGATCTTCTCAATGACAAAAGATTAAGAGTTGGATTCTGACAAGCCAAGGTGGCGTAACGACTACAGTCTCGCAACAAATGAATAATTCATCATGGAAGGCTATTCGGAGCATGTGGAGAATTGTGTGTAATTGTGAATGTGAATACGAATGAAGATGAACTTGCTCACACCAGGATGTTGCTCAGACAGAGGGGTGGATGAATTGCTCAAGTTTCAAGCTCGACACTCTTGTCATTTGGAGGATTGCAGAGCACGGTCAATGAGTTCATTCCCATACGATCGGGATAGGCAGAATCTTGGCCCAATGGATAAGGCACTAATCCTAGGTGTCTTGATCTAGGTGGCGCATTGCTGACTAGGATGTCTATGTGTGCGTCCAAGTCATTTAAGTGAGGTCCACGTGTGCCCATTTCTTTTATGACTTTTTAACTTAAGTGGTTTCTATTTTTAGTCACTTTTTAAAAGTTGGTTGAAAAAGTCAAAGTCACTTAAGTGCCCTATTTAATGTGCATTTAAAACCCTAACTACTTTGTAACCAACTTTTGGGTTATAAAAGGAAGTGAGGGGCTCATTTGTAAGGGTGACTTTGAGAGAGGAGAAGAAAATACTTTTGTGTGCAAGCTTTGTTTTAGAAGAAACTTTGTGTTCTTTTGTGAAAAACATTTTGGAGTTAATGAAATACAAACTTTGTGTCTCATTCATTGTCTCTTGTAACATTTGATGTTCTTATGTTCATTAGATGTTAGGTGTTTGAATCTTGCATGCAAATATTATCTTTGATCTTATTGTCAACATTATTAATCGGTTGTTCTAGTTCACAGTGATCAAGCTCTGATTATCTACTTGCTCATGTGTGTTCCCTTTTACACGTTCTTGTTTGGCTAACTCAAACTCCATTTTATTTGTGTTGGTTATTCATCTTTCTTCTTCATGCAATATTAGGCTCTTGTTTTTACCTAACTCTTGCATGTTCTTTCAGTTCATTCCATTCCACTCCTTTCCTTCATTCCATTCCATCTCCCTCATTCACTTTTTTTTCCATTGATGTTCCAAAACACCCCCCACATACAATTTTGAATGTACAGATGTAAATATAGTTTTGGTTTTCAATAAAGGCAGCCTCACCTTCATTGAGGAGGGACTTCATTCCCACACTGTTACATGTCATTTGCATGCGTGAAAATCCATATGCTAACATAACCCTAGTGGCAATAGGGGCTAAATATTGTGGAATGGAAAGAACTATGTTCTGAAATGGGGTAGGGGTCACCAACACTGGAGGTGGGAACGTAGCTACATGTATGTGTGAGACATGAGGAATGGATGAGGTTGTGTTTGGGGTAATTGTCGAGGGTATGGTGGATGTAATGGGTGCCATAGAGGTAACAGACGTGGTAGTCATGGGGGGTACGAAACCTAACTGTGAAACAACTAGGGATAAGGTGGATGTAGGTAGCACGGAGCCAGATGGGGTTGATCCGGAAGTGGGTGTGAGATTCAGGGGGATAGATATGGGCATGCCGTATATCAACTAACTCGAGGCATCTAGAGTGGACGAATGGGAGAGGTAAAACTGCAAGGCAGCAGGGTTCTGGTCAGGGAGTCGTGTGAACTCCTCATCTCCGGTAGCGATATTAGTAGTCTGGATGGGATCCATGGCTGGTGATAAAATAGAAGGTGGTGAAGGACTAGGTGGGAGCAGTTGGCAACTAGCGTGGAACACGAGGGCGTTCGTTTGTCTTCGGGTCAGTACCATGTGAACTAGTACTAATCAGGTGGGGGTGTTTCTCTTTAAATGATACAGAGAATAGCAGGAATAGGTGAATAGGGTAATAAAAAAAATGGATGACGTAACAAATGGTGGGTGGAATATGAAATAGGATAACCGATGCCGGTTAAGGAAAACCAACATTAGTCAGGGGTAACCATTGCTGGTCACTTAGAAAATGGACAGTGAGTAAACAGTGAAGCAGAAGGCAAAATATGACAAGTATGCCAAATCTGGGGATGTGTAAAACGTTAATGGGAAAAGTGACCGTGATAGAGACCGTGGAAAGTGGAAGAAAGTGAAGTGAGAATGTCCTTTTGAGTAGGTTAGCAAAAGGTCCTGGAACCGATGTCAGTTGTGTTTAACCGTTGGCGGTCAGAGGTAACCGATGACGGTTACTGTGAAATTGAAATAGTGATGAGAAAAAGTGGTTGTGAATTAGAATTTGATGTGGAATCAGACCCAGAATTCTGGGAATGATGGTGATATGGCCCAGGCACACTCAGGTGAAGCCGGAATACACCAGCTATGATGAGGAGTGTGTAAGGAAATACAAAAATAATGAGCAAAAGCTCTCACCTCAAAAGGCAAATCAAACAGAACACTAAGAAAGAATGCTCCTAGAGTGCCTATTCTATTACGTTTGTTCAACTTATGCTATTTAGGGACTGACACATGAATTGTGAAATAGATTTTTTTTGTGAGGATGGCTTCCTACAAAGAAGGAGATCTAATGGGTGAGGTTTCAGGTTTGTTATGGTGGGGGTGGGATACGCTCTGAAGTATGAGTCGATAGAGCAGTGAGCTGGGTGCCCACTGTGTCATGATCGTGTGATCACCTACAACTTCTTCCATGTAAGATGTTTTTTAAGAATGTATGTATTTGAATTTTTGTGTGGTTTGGTAAGACTCAGAGAAAGAGAAAAGGATAGAAGTGCTTTTCTACGATTCGTTTGTCAACCATCTGCTGGTAATGACTTCTAGCGTATGCGTTTCCCTCAATTAATGTGAGCTAATGAGCTAAATCAGAATGCAATGCACTTGTTTTAAACCCAAATCGAAACTATGATATTCGATGACAAAATAAGATGAATAGGAAGAGGGATGCTCTTTCACTAAAATGTAGAAAACATGAAGAGATGATTCTTTTTAAGTACAACAAAAGAAAAGTTTCCTTTATAGCAAATAGAAAGAAGGAGTGGATTACCAAGGAAGAAAATTAATGTGTACACTTTTTAGAAGGGAAAAAAACACACAAATTTCTCCTAGGAATGAATGAAATGCAAGGAACCCTGGATGGGTCCCACTGGGCATGCCAAAATGTTTCACCTTTTTCTTAGATTATTTCTTTGAATTGTTGACGAAACAGAGAGGGTAACAGGCATAGGAGGAATACTTGTTCAAGTGTTGTTTGATGGGTTGTTGCACGCGTATGACTTCCGAATCCACAGCTGATTGTGAGAGCTTCCCTTTGGCTAGGAGGAACTACCTGTAATGAAAGTAAGACCATCAGAAAGAATTAAACAATATGGGCAGTGAATTGCCTAGTGTAAGCTAGATCCGGGAAGTATGGTACTTCCTAGATGGCTGTCAGTCCACTGTTTTAAACAAATTAATGCTAAAAACAAGGTAAATCCTATTGTTGTTTTGAAATGATTTAGGTATCTCACTTAAAAACAAAATAATAAATAGATCTAATCTAACATGCTAAGCTAGAATAGAATCCACAGGTCAAACGGTTGGTTCTAGGTTCTGTAGGTCTGATAAAGGTCTCGGGTAGGTCACAGGTGAGTGTGGGTGAAGTAAAATGAGATGGGTAGGTCTCTGTTTAAGGATGTGTAGGAAAACACAAAGACCGACGTCGGTCAGGGGTGACTGACCGTGGTTAGGTATAACCGGCAACGGTTACTGTGAGATCTGGGAACGTCACAAAATGGGGTTTTTGGTCTTCTTTGTGATTACACAAAGGATTTTGGTTTGGTCGTGACAAGGTAATGGGTGAATGGAGTAGGTTTTGGCAAGGTTTTGTTGGGTCTATGGAGGTGAAAAGTGTTGGAGATGGTTAATAAGGAGCAAGATAAACAATGGGTGATAAAATAATGCTGAAATGAAAATGTTATACTTACTTGGATTTCATTTCTGAATGTCTGTGTGTGAAGGATGGAGGTGATGATGATGGGTTTGGAGGCTGCTTGTGATCACCAACTGAAGAAAAGCTTCTGCATGGGTGGCATGCACGCTCCTCTTTGCTTAAATAGATACGAACGTGGCTGGGATGGCTGTGCAAGAGAAGACGCTCAATCTCCTTCCTTAGAAGTGAGTTCTTGCTGGAATTGACTCTCTGAAGATGCGTTATCTTTTGAGATCTCGTTCTTGCTTGTCAACTTTCTTGCTTCCAACTTCTAGGTTCCAAATTCCAACCTTGAGAATGAAGTAGTTTTGGGGGATAAAAGGGGGGTAACCGATGGCGGTTAGGGGGTTAAACAGACGTCGGTCAAGGCGGGATTTCCTAGGTTTACCAAACTTAGGGGAGATCCACCTTATTTCCTCAGATCTTGTGTCGTTATCCTGCGGATTCAACTGGGAGCTTCTTGTGAGCATGCGGGAATGTGGTTAGAGGGAGTGTAGGCATTGATTTTTTAGGGTTTGGGTAGGTCTTAGTTAGTTATGGAAACTTACTAAGAATAGGTCTTAGGTTGAGTTAACTTGGTGAGGTGTCTAAGTGAATTGTTTGTGTGGATATTATCTAAATTAAGATATTTAAATAATAACTATGGTGAGGATAATGAGTTAATTAAATTAAATTAATACTAGTGAGGATTGAAGGGGTCCATGGCTAGGTGAATGTGATGAAGGGTGCTTATTTGTCGAGGGACCAAAGGGGGAGTGTGACCAAATTTTAGTGTCTATAGGGGTATAATGAACCCCATGATGTTGCGTGTAAGGACTAGGGAAAGAGTACATATCCATTTGAGGAGACTTTAAATTACATGTGAACATAAGGGGGGATATCACTAGGATATGGACTAGTGGGCGCAAAACCAGTGAGTTTCACATTTCCTGAAGGAAGGACATTCAAGAACACACTTTCAACGGACCCTTGTGTGATATATGCATAGGAAGGATGAGGGGCCATTCCTAGTGTGCCTAATCCTATAAGGAGGTCACCGATGCTAGGAACACCCAAGTAGACTGTGATGATGGTTGTTGATGAATGTTTTTGGCAGGGATATAGTTTTGATTTTGAACATCATGGGAAGTGTTTTCCTTGCCCCGCAAACTATGAATGTTGCGAAGCTTGAGCAATTTCTAACTCTTTGATTCTACCCACCAATGTTGAAATTACGTCGTCAGGTGAAGGTTGTGGATTTTGTTTAGGTGTATGTTAAATGTAGTTTGGTTGTGAGGGTATATGATACCGCGTTATAAATTGGTCATTTGTAGGCCCCCCGTTTTGAGACGTGTTTTCCATTTTAGGTGGGGGTGTGGTAGTATTATTCTGAAGAAGTATATCCTTGTATCATGTCTAAGGATCCCTCTAGAGAATTAAGACGGTCACTACTTTGGGTGAGACGCATTAGGAGCACATCGTTTTGTGGCAAATGGAAGGAATATGATTCAGATTGCATACTAATCTAAGGTCTAGACAAGACCCGTGGATAAAATTGGTGTTCTCCTATAAATTTTATATTATTGGAACTTGAGAACTATGGTTGTGTACTATAGTTAGGTTGAGTTATCTCCTCAATCCTTACTATTGAATTGGTGTTCAAGCCCAGAGGATGGTTTTGTTATGAGGAGATAGTAAAGTTTGTGTGTAGTTATTAGCCCCACCCAGACGATGAGGGTGATTGTTGCATACTCACCTAGTTTATAATAGGCTTCAAGACCTAAAATAGGTCTTCCATACTTTTTCTTGACATATTTGGAGGGTGTATAAACGGCCCTAGAATAATGGGAGAGGGGGTCGATGGATGAAAGAAAAGAAAATAAAGGATACAAAAAGGAACTAGTCATTCACACTGGGTTCACCAATTTTGGATGCCTAAAAAATCAACACGTGATTTCAGACACACGTGACCTCCCAGGGTTATGTCGGGACAACCGAAATGTGATAGATGAGATGGTAATATGATGGATAAATAGAGTGTAAGTGGGATAGGTGGGAATGGTAATAAGAGGTCAACGCAAGCGAAGATATTCAGCTGGAAAATTGGTAATTTGTTCATTAAGAGTGATGAATACTCGTCTAATTCGTGTCGTGGTGATACTACGATAAAGGATGATCGCGGTGGCGTAGATCTCAATCAATGTCAGTGGAACCAAATAAAACCCAACTAGCTTGAGGAATGCATGGAAATTGTCCTTCATCTTCTTATAATTCCGATGTGAAGAGGGTCATGAAAATATGAGAGATGACATGAGAAGGACAAATCAAAGGTTAGTGAGGCCTAACCATGTCTAATTGGTTGACCCAATACTCTTCAACAATGTCTACTTCATCGTTAAGGGAAATGAGTTGGCCAATAATTCTAGATGGTACAGGTGTTGGCTCTGAAAAATAATTGACGCAAGCCTTAATAAATGTCCAATTGTTTTCTATCAATGTTTGGTTGATTCTGTCATCGAATCAAATATTCTAATGTGTTGTTGTGGTGGACCCGGAATGGTCATGTGGACACCAACTAAGCAACCGCAGAAATAAAAAAGCAAGATGGAAATCAAAGGGACTGATAGCTAAGATATGTTAGCCTAGCCCGTTATAGAAAAAAAGGTGTTTTGTTAATTCGAATTCTAAATTACTTTAAGTTCCTACCTTTAAATAAATAAAGATTTTTTTTTTTTGAATTAACGAAAGATGGTTTATTTCTCCTTTTAATTTAATTAAATTCAGTTTGCAAATATTTAATCAAAACAAAGTAAAGAAAACTATTTAATTTTTTTATTTTCAATCAAATTTGAATGAAATAAATAAGCAAATCTAATTAACTTCTAAACTATATTTTTGGAAATTAAATAAAAACAAAAGCTATAGACAAAGACAAAGAAATTACTCTAAATGAAAATAACCTACTTCTACACTAAAATAAAACAAACAGGGAATATTCGGATGTAGCTATTCCTCTGTTGCAAGATATGGAACTAAATCTAATTTAATAGAAGATGTATTCTAATTTATAATTCTGTAAAAAAACTAAATTCTTTTGATTGCCTCATATTTTCAGGAAAAGAAGAAAGCTTCTTGAAAGGATTTCTTCTTTTGCCAAGAACTTCCCCAACAAATGAAAATAAATGCATGTAAGTTCCAAAACAAAAAAAATGAAGAAATTGAGGCACATAGCCTTTATACAACTTTTATCCCTTACAGAATCACAGGATAAAGCTGGGAAGAAGATATCAATGGAAGATTGTATACTGAAAATGAATGAATGTGAAATTCTACCACTTAAAACAAATGTATTTCTTCTTCTAATTTTAAGCGACAATATTCAAAATGAGAGCTTTTAAAGAAATGTAAGTACACCCAACCTGATAACTGTTGTGGTGAAAAAACTTCCCAAATTTCATGATGACTTTACTGTCTCCTCAACTTCCTTTCCAGAGATAAAATTCAAATGATCTAGTGTGGAGTGCTCACTGGTTATAGGAAGAAATCAAGAAAATGTTGGAGTGGACTAGTTGCAAGGAAACTAATCGCAAATGCAAGATTGGGAAACAATATAACAATATACTGTGTTTTCTATGTAATTCTCAACAAGATTTTGGCAGAGTGACAATGCAATTCAAGTCAAAAATCTCCAACCCATCATACGGGTAAAATTTTGGTTTTTATAGAAATATTGAAGATAAGAAGTATATCACACATGGCAATCAAGAAGTGTTAAATCATCCAAGAAAGAGGGAGTCAAACTTCTAATAATAGTAAACTGAGAAGAAGATTCTAATACGAATCCAACAAGCTAAAGATCAGGTGAAATAATCAAGAAATAGGCAAGAAAAACACTCACAAACTTGCAACACGTGTTCAAAACACACAGTTTGGATTCTCAGATAAAACCGCATAAAAATGTTGGTCTGCGTAGACCAGCGGTTGCGCAACTGACGGTCTAGGCAGACCGACAATTGCGCAACCACCACGATGATTTCGTGACTTAAAGTCAAAACCAATGCGAAAATGGATGTAAAATAATTTACAAAGCATAGAAAGCTAGAAAACTTGGAAGCAAGGATAAACAAGTCAAGATAGACATGTTGAAGGTTAAGGGAGAGGATCTTGATTTTATCATTGTTCTGAAAAAGAAATGTTTCATCATTGGAGATTTTACCATGTCTGTCAATGTAGCACCGTGCAATTTTGGGTGCGTACAATGACCCGATGACTTTCAAACAATAATTTAAATGCTTGACAAAATGCCAACAACATAGGAAAATGAAGCCAAATTTTGAAATTTTCTATTTTGTTTATTTTTTGTTTTTTGTTTTGGTGATGCAAGATTACTTGAACCCTTGCATGCTCTTGCACCAAATATAGTTAGGGTTTGTAGAAGGGTCAATTTTTCTTAATACCAAAGATTTTCTTAGTACCAAAGAGTTGATTTAAAAAGATGTTAGTAATTTTAAGTCAAAAAAAAAAGTTGTTGAGCCAACGGAAGCTTATAAAATTATTTTTCCCACCCAATGATAAGGTTATGAGGACCATGTTGAGTTATCTTTGTTATATTTAATAATATTTAATATATTTAAATTGGTAAATAAAAAAACATTCCAATGGTGGATGGTATCATGTTTTTGAGCCATGTAGACTTTGAAAAGGAGAGATATTCCACATTTTTAGGTTTTTCTCGGATCATTTCTATTAATATTTCCCCTGATGTTATAAAGTGTTGAAAGCACAATACTATCATTGTCCTCTTAAAATTTCATTTACCAGGTAGGGGAGAGGACCCTATAACCGTGCACCTAACTTTAGGGGCACGTCGATATATGTAGGTATGTCGGTAGCGTACAAAAATTATATCATCATGTAGCATATGATTGTGTCATATCAACATTTTTATTTCACGTGTTTATGTGGAGGGAAAAGTAGTTTTTGAATTGATTTAATATGAAGAAAATCAATTTAAAGCATTTGAAAGAGGGCCAATGACCGAGCTATGTGTCGCATTCTCATTAACTATTAAAAAGTGTCGTTAACCAAAAAGTGAACAACTATTGGTATTTTTGTCAATAGCATATGGTGAAAAGAGATGTACATGTTTTGGTGCATGCTCGGTTATAGGGTCCTCTCCCCTAGGTAATTGACGAATGAAGATTTACATCAACCAAACAAAATGTTTGTTTTCTCCTGAGATTGACAAGGCTCATTTTATCTCAGGATTGATCATAAGGTTGATATCTAAGGTAATAGATTTTGAGTAATATTTAAGGTAAATAGAAAAATAATTCCCTCATAAATTTTTATAAAAATTTCTGATACATCACTCCCTCCCTTTATTATCTTTTACAAGTCCATTTACTAAATATGATGGTAGTTTTAAAATATTTGTTTCAAATGAACAAATGGTTAATTTTATTCTTTGGATTGTTTATGAGGCGGTTAATAAAATTTAAATAATATATGAAGTAAATAGAATAAGAAATCCCCTTAATAAAACTGTGTTAGGGCACATATTATATTGGAGTGGTCATGTCCTAAAATATGATCTTTAAGTTTTACCTTTAGTGTCTTCCTAGCAGGGAAGTTTGTGTCTAGCTCATATTTATATTGATTGCCAGGCTGCTCCTCGACTGAGAAGTTACTGTCATATTATTATACATTCACTTATACCCATTTAACTTGATAAATTACTTTTACTCCTATCCAAATATTGGCAAACAGGGTGAATGGTTTGGAATTGTGCTCTATTCTTGTTGATTCCTTTTTCCTATGTCTGGGATGGGAGCTGATAAGTTCAGCTACCCACACTTGCACACATCTGGAGCCTACATAGAAAATGGAGTCTGTTGCAAGAAATAGAATTAATAGTTTCCAAGCACAAAAAAGATATGTGAAAAGTAGCAGTGCAATAAACATAGTTTTGGTAAATAATGTTAGTTAATTTAGTCAATACATTGGCTAGATTAGTTTCCTATGGTTAATGGAATTTAATGTGAGCCTTCCAAATTTGTGGAATCTGATTACTTTTCCTCACCCATTAAATCAAAAGGAAAAAACAAATCCCAACTTCTCTATTTCCAAGCAGACTTTTCTGACAATATTATTTTCTCCTATGCCAAAATTCTCTGGTTGTTGATCATCTGCCGTAAAAAAGAATTACAAATTCTCTCCTCTTAACACGGAAATGGGAAAGGCCGAAATCGAAACAAATTCTCTTTCAAATTCTACATCTCCGAACGAGGTGATTCGCCATATCCATGAGTATGACAATGAACACTATTTTTCCTATTTTCATTACACAACTTATTGTAACAATCAATCTAATTTGTGAATCCAGGGAATTTCTCTATCTAGGGTTTGGCTAAAGGAGAAGAGGTAATTAATGACCTCTGCGGAAGTTTAATCAAAACAAAGTAAAGAAAACTATTTAATTTTCGTAATTTCAATCAAACTTTTGAATGAAATGAATAAGCAAATCTATTTAACTTCTAAACTATATTTTTGGAAATCAAATAAAAACAAAAGCTATAGACAAAGACAAATAAATTACTCTAAATGAAAATAACCTACTTCTACACTAAAATAAAATAAACAGGGAATACTCGGATGCAGCTATTCCTCTGTTGAAAGATATGGAACTAAATCTAATTTAATAGAAGATGTATTCTAATTTATAATTCTGTAAAAAACTAAATTCTTCTGATTGCCTCATATTCTCAAGAAAAGAAGAAAGCTTCTTGGAAGGATTTCTTCTTTTGCCAAGAACTTCCCCAACAAACGAAAATAAATGCATGTAAGTTCCAAAACAAAAAAATGAAGAAATTGAGGCACAACCTTTATCCAACTTTTATCCCGTACAGAATCATGGGATAAAGCTGGGAAGAAGATATCAATCGAAGATTGTATACTGAAAATGAATGAATGTGAAATTCTACCACTTAAAACAAATGTATTGCTTCTTCTAATTTTAATCGACAATATTCAAAATGAGATCTTTTAAAGAAATGTAAGTACACCCAACCTGATAACTGTTGTGGTGAAAAAATTCCCAAATGTCGTGATGAATTTACTGTCTCCTCAACTTCCTTTCAAGAGATGAAAATTCAAATGATCCAAGGTGGAGTGCTCGCTGGTTATAGGAAGAAAGCAAGAAAATGTTGGAGCGGACCGGTTGCAAGCAAACTAATCACAAATACAAGACTTGGAAGCAATAGAACAATGTACTGTGTTTTCTGTGTAATTCTCAGCAAGATTTTGGCAGAATAACAGTGCAATTCAAGTCATAAATCTCCAACCCATCATACGGGTAAAATTCTGATTTTTATAGAAATATTGAAGATAAGAAGTATATCACACATGGCAATCAAGAAGTGCCAAATCATCCAAGAAAGCGGGAGTCAAACTTCTAATAATAGTAAATCGAGAAGAGGATTCCAATATGAATCTAACAAGCTAAAGATCAAGTGAAATAGTCAAGAATTGGGTGAGAAAAACACTCACAAACTTGCAACACACAGTTTGGATTCTCGGATAAAACTGCACAAAATTGTTGGTCTGGGTAGACTAGTGGTTGCACAACCACTGGTCTAAGCAGACCGATAGTTACATAACCGTCGTGGAAATTTTGTGACTTACAGTCAAAACCAATGCGAAAAGGGACGTAAAGCAACTTGCAAAGCATAGAAAGCTAGAAAACTTGGAAGCAAGGATAAACAAGTCTAGATAGACATGCTAAAGGTAAAGGGAGAGGATTTGGATTTTATCATTGCTCTATAAAAGAAATGTTTCATCATTGGAGATTTTACCATGCCCATCAATGTAGCACCGTGTAATTTTGGGTGCGTATAATGACTCGATGACTTCCAACCAATAATTTAAATGCTTGACAAAATGGCAACAACAAAGGAAAATGAAGCCAAATTTTGAAAAAATCTATTTTGTTTATTTTTTTATTTTTTGTTTTGGTGATGCAAGATTACTTGAACCCTTGCATGCTCTTGCACCAAATACAGGAAGGGTTCGTAGAAGGGTCAATTTTTCTTAATACCAAATATTTTCTTAATACCTAAGAGTTGGGTTTAAAAAGATGCTAGTAATTAAGTCAAAAATAAAAAATTTGTTGAGTCAACAAAAACTTATAAAATTATTTTTCCTACTCAATGATAAAATTATGGGAACCATGTTGAGTTATCTTTATTATATTTAATAATATTTAATATATTTAAATTGGTAAATAAAAAAACATTGCAATGGTGGATGGTATCATGTTTTTGAGCCATTTAGACTTTGAAAAGGAGAGATATTCCACATTATTAGGTTTTTCTCAGATCATTTCTATTAATATTTCCCCTAATGTTATAAAGTGTTGAAAGCACAATACCATCATTGTCCTCTTAAAAGTTCATTTACCCAAGTACCTAGGTAATTGAGGAATGAAGATTTACATCAACCAAACAAAATGTTCGTTTTCTCAAGGGAATGACAAGGCTTATTTTATCTCAAGATTGATCATTAGGTTGATATCTAAGGTAATAGATTTCGAGTAATATTAAAGGTAAATAGAAAAACAATTCCCTCATTATTTTTTATAAAAACTTCTTATCTATCACTCCTACCCGTTATTATCTTTTACAAGTCCATTTACCAAATAGGAAGGTAATTTTAAAATATTTTTTTCAAATGAACAAATGGTTAATTTTATTCTTTGGTTTGTTTATGAGGCGGTTAATAAAATTTAAATAATATCTAAAGTAAATAGAAAAAGAAACCCCCTTAGTAAAAATTATAAGGGCACATACTATATTGGAGTGGTCATGTCCTAACATATGATCTTTAAGTTTTACCTTTAGTGTCCTCCAATATTTTTTAGCAGGGAAGTTTGTGTCTTGCTAGGAAAGTTTGTGTCTAGCTCATATTTGTATTGATTACCAGGCTACTCCTCGACTAAGAAGTTACTGTCATATTATTATATATACACTAGAAAGAAGTATATCTGTGTATCCTTATATCATGTCCAAGGATCCCTCTAGAGTACTAAGACGACCACTGCTTTGGATGAAATGCGTTAGGAGCTCATCTTTTTTTGGAAAATGGAAGGAATAGGATTCAGACTGCATACTAATCTAAGGTCTAGACAAGACCCATGGATAAAACCGATGTTCTCCTGTAAATGTCATATTATTGGAACTTGAGAACTTTGGTTGTGTACTATAGTTAGGTTGAGCTATCTCCTCAATCCTTACTGTTGAATTGGTGTTCAAGCCTAGAGGATGAGGCGTATGAAGAGATAGTAAATTTTGTGTGTAGTTTTCATCCCACCTAGACAATGAGGGTGATTGTTGCATACTCACTTGGTTATAATAGGCTTCAAGACCTAAAATAGGTCTGTCATACTCTTGCCTAAAATATTTGAGGGGTGTATAAACGGCCCCAGAATAATGGGAGAGGGGGTCAATGGATGAAAGAAAAGAAAAGAAAAGAAAGAGGATACAAAAATGAATTAGTCCTTCACATTGGTTTCACCAATTTTGGATGCCTAAAAATCAACATGTGATTTCAGACGCACGTGACCTCCCAAGGTTGTGTCGGTACAACCGGAATGTGATAGATGAGATGGTAATATGATGGATAGATAGAGTGTAAGTGGGATAGGTGGGAATGGTAATAAGAGGTCAAGGAAAGAAAAGATATTCAGTTGGAAAATTGGTAATTTATTCATTAAGAGAAATGAATGCTCACCTAACTTGTGTCACGGTGATACTACGATAAAGGATGATCACAGTGTGTAGATCTCAATCAATGTTAGTGGAACCAAATAAAACCCGACTTGCTTAAGGAATGCGTGGAAATTGTCCTTCGCCTTCTAAGAATTCCTTTGTGAAGAGGGTCATGAAAAGATGAGAAATGACATGGAAAGGACAAATCAAAGGTTGCGAGGTCTAACCATGTCTAACTAGTTGACCCAATACTCTTCGACAATGTTGACTTCATCGTTAAGGGAAATGATTTGGCCAATAATCTCAGGTGGTACAGGTGTGGCTCTGAAAAATAATTGGTGCAAGCCTTAATAAATGTCTATTTGGTTTCTATCAATGTTTGGTTGACCTGTAATCGGATCAAAGATTCTAATGTGTTGTTGTGGTGGACCCGGAAAGGTCATGTGGACACCAAATAAATAAGTGTGGAAATAAACAAGCAAGCTAGAAACCAAAGGGACTGATAGCTAAGGTCTGGTAGCTTAGGCCATTATGGAAACAAAGGTGTTTTGTTCATTCGAATTCTAAATTACTTTAAGTTCCTACCTTTAAATAAATAAAGAAAAAAAATTGAATTAAACGAAAGATGGTTGATTTCTCCTTTTAATTTAATTAAATTTGGTTTGCAAATATTTAATCAAAACAAAGTAAAGAAAACTATTTAATTTTTGTATTTTCAATAAACTTTTGTATGAAATAAATAAACAAATCTAATTAACTTCTAAACTATATTTTTGGAAATTAAATAAAAACAAAAGCTACAGACAAAGAAAGAGAAATTACTCTAAATGCAAATAACCTACTTCTACACTAAAATAAAACAAACAGGGAATAGTCGGATGTACCTATTCCTCTGTTGTAGGATATAGCATTAAATCTAATTTAATAGAAGATGTATTCTAATTTATAATTATGTAAAAAACTAAATTCTTCTAATTGCCTCATATTCTCAGGAAAAGAAGAAAGCTTCTTGGAAGGATTTCTTCTTTTTCCAAGAAATTCCCCAACAAATGAAAATAAATGCATGTAGGTTCCAAAACAAAAAAATGAAAAATTGAGGCACATAACCTTTCTCCAACGTCTATCCTGTACAGAATCATAGGATAAGCTGGGAAGAAGATATCAACGGAATATTGTATACTGAAAATGAATGAATGTGAAATTCTACCACTTAAAACAAATGTATTGCTTCTTCTAATTTTAATCGACAATATTCAAAATGAAAGCTTTTAAAGAAATGTAAGTACACGCCAACCTGATAACTGTTGTGGTGAAACAACTTCCCAAATGTGGTGATGACTTTATTGTCTTCTCAGCTTCCTTTCCATAGATGAAAATTCAAATGATCCAGGGTGTAGTGCTCGCTGGTTGTAGGAAGAAATCAATAAAACATTGGAGCACACTGGTCGCAAGCAAACTAATCACAAATGCAAGATTGGGAATCAATAGAACAATTTACTATGTTGTCTATGTAATTCTCAGCAAGATTTTGGTAGAGTAACAATGTAATTCAAGTCACAAATCTCCAACCCATCATACCAGTAAAATTTTGGTTTTTATAGAAATATTGAAGATAACAAGTCTATCACACATGGCAATCAAGAAGTGCCAAATCATCCAAGAAAGAGGGAGTCAAACTTCTAATAATAGTAAACTAAGAAGAGGATTCCAATACGAATCAAACAAGTTAAAGATTAGGTGAAATAGTCAAGAAATTGGCGAGAAAAACACTCGCAAACTTGCAACACGCATTCAAAACACACAGTTTGGATTCTCGGATAAAACCGCACAAAACTATTGGTCTGCGTAGACCAATGGTTGCGCAACCACTGAGGTAGTTACGCAACTGCCGGTCTAGGCAGACCGGCAGTTGCGTAACTGCCATGGCGATTTCGTGACTTAAAGTCAAAACCAATGTAAAAAGGGACGTAAAGCAACTTGCAAAGCATGGAAAGCTAGAAAACTTGGAAGCAAGGATAAACAAGTCAAGATAGACATGCTGGAGGTAAAGGGAGAGGATCTGGTTTTTATCATTGTTCTGGAAAAGAATGTTTCATCATTGGAGATTTTACCATGTCCGTCAATGTAGCACCGTGCAATTTTGGGTGCGTACAATGACCCGATGACTTCCAACCAATAATTTAAATGCTTGACGAAATGCTAACAACAAAGGAAAATAAAGCTAAATTTGGAAAAAATCTATTTTGTTTATTTTTATTTATTTTTGTTTTGGTGATGCAAGATTACTTGAACCCTTGCATGCTCTTGCACCAAATACAGGAAGGGTCAATTTTTCTTAATACCGAAGATTTTCTTAATACCAAAGAGTCGGGTTTAAAAAGATGTTAGTGATTAAGTCAAAAATAAAAAAGTTATTGAGCCAACGGAAGCTTATAAAATTATTTTTCCCACCCAATGATAAGGTTATGAGGACCATGTTGAGTTATCTTTATTATATTTAATAATATTTAATATATTTAAATTGGTAAATAAAAAAACAATCCAATGGTGGATGGTATCATGTTTTTGTGCCATTTAGACTTTGAAAAGGAGAGATATTCCACATTTTTAGGTTTTTCTCGGCTCATTTCTATTAATAATTCCCCTAATGTTATAAAGTGTTGAAAGCACAATACCATCATTGTCCTCTTAAAAGTTCATTTACCAGTGAGGACCCTATAACCGTGCACCTAACTTTAGGGGCACGTAGATATATGTACGTATGTTGGTAGCGTAAAAAAATTATATCATCGTGTAATGTATGATCGTGTCATATCAACATTTTCGTTTCGCGTGTTAATTTGGAGGGAAAAGTAATTTTTGAATTGATTTAATATGAAGAAAATCAATATAAAACATTTGAAAAAGGGACCAATGACCGAGCGCCCTATGTGTCACATTCTCATTAACTGTTAAAAATTATCATTAACCAAAAAATGAACAACTATTGGTACTTTTATCAACAACATATGGTGAAAAAAGATGTACATGTTTTGGTGCATGCTGGGCTATAGGGTCCTCTACCCTAAATAATTGAGGAATGAAGATTTACATCAACCAAACAAAATATTCGTTTTCTCCCGAGATTGACAAGGTTCATTTTATCTCAAGATTGATCATGAGGTTGAAACCTAAGTCAATAGATTTTGAGTAATATTTAAGGTAAATAGAAAAACAATTCCCTCATAAATTTTTATAAAAACTTCTGATCCATCACTCCCACACTTTATTATCTTTTAAAGTCCATTTACCAAATAGGAAGGTAATTTTTTAATATTTGTTTAAAATGAACAAATGGTTGATTTTATTCTCTAGATTGTTTATGAGGCGGTTAATAAAATTTAAATAATATCTAAAGTAAATAGAAAAAGAAATCCCCTTAATAAAAATTGTAAGGGCACATACTATATTGGAGTGGTCATGTCCTAAAATATGATCTTTAAGTTTTATCTTTAGCGTCTTCCTAGAAGGGAAGTTTGTGTCTAGCTCATATTGATATTGATTGCCAGGCTGCTCCTCGACTGAGAAGTTACTGTCATATTATTATACATTCACTTATACCCATTTAACTTGATAAATTACTTTACTCCCATCCAAATATTGGCAAACAGGTTGAATGGTTTGGAATTGTTAGAATTAGTAGAGTATGGATACACACCTTAATCATAGGGGTACTTGTGTGTGCCCTGTTGTTGCTGATTCCTTTTCTCTGTGTCTGGGATGGGAGCTGATAAGTTCAGCTGCCCACACTTGCACACCTCTGGAGCCTACACAGAAAATGGAGTCTGTTGCAGGAAATAGAATTAACAGTTTCCAAGCACAGAAAAGATATGTGAAAAGTAGCAGTGCAATAAACACAGTTTTGGTAAACAATGTTAGTGAATTTAGTCAATACATTGGCTAGATTAGTTTCCTATGGTTAATGGAAACTAATGCGAGCCTTCCAACTTTGTGGAATCTGATTACTTTTTCTCACCCGTTAAATCAAAAGGAAAAACAAAATCCCAAACTTCTCCATTTCCAAAGCAGATTTTTCCGACAATATTATTTTCTTCTATGTTAAAATAAATAAATATATTATTTTCTCTGGCTGTTGATCGGCTGCTGTCAAAAAGAATTACAAATTCTCTCCTCTTAACACGGATTCATTTCAGGGCATTTTTGACCTAGCTCTACTTACATCGCAGCGAGACGGGAAAGACCGAAATCAGAACAAATTCTACATCTCCGAACAAGGTGATTCGTCATATCCGTGAGTATGACAATGAACACTATTTTGTCTATTTTCATTACACTACTTATCGTAACAATAAATCTAATTTGTGAATCCAGGGAAATTCTCTTTCTAGGGTTTGGCTAAAGGAGAAGAGGTAATTAATGACCTCTGCGGAAGTTTTTTTTCCTCTTTTGTTTTGAAACGAATAGTCGTTCTCTATTGTTGGCTCTGTTTTTCTTCAAATGTCAGTTCAGTGGTGCTGTAAATTTAGTTTATTCATCAGGACTTTCAGCATAGTAGCAACTTTTGTACGGAGAGTAATAAACGGTGGATATAAAATATGTTGAAAAAAAAAAAAAAAAAAAAAAAAAAAAAAAAAAAAAAAAAAAAAAAAAAAAAAAAAAAAAAAAAAACTGGTCCATAGAAAAAATACGATAAATACGGGAAAAAAATGGTAATTTTAATAATTAAACACACAACTTTACAACAAATTAAAAATTATTAAAGTGACAGATTTTTGGCTTTAACTTAAAACATGTATGCATTAACTAAAATGATGGAAATAACATATTTTATGTCTGTAACTGCCTTTAATTAATATGGTACAGGCTATTACAAAAATAACAACTTACAAACAGATTGGTTGGATTCTAGGTAGTTCCACAGTTTTTGGCTTTTACTTTTTTGGTAAACAGATTTGATAAATTTGTAATTATTTATAGTTACATTTTTTCTGAGCCTTTTCTGAATTTTTAACAATCAAATCCCGAAATTTTCGGAGTTTCATAAAATGAACTGGGGAGAACGCAAAAATATGACAAATTTATAAAAAACGACCGTATTTGGTAACTGTGACTCTCAGACATTAAATAACACCTCGCCGTCTTTTTAAATTATGCAAACTACTGACACGCACGGCTGAAATTTGATTGAATTCTAAGACTTTTGACATGCAAGGTTAGAATTTGAATGCCAGATGATGAAAGAATGGATTTATTATCATTTTGTCAAACAGAGTGTGTGCCTTTAGTATATTTCAACAAAACCGTTTTGTGCATATCTTGCAACCATGGTATTCCATGAGATGGCATATGAACGACACATTTCTTTCAAAAGCCTTAAAGCCTTGTTAACATTTTGTACCTTATTCTTGCCCTCGCCTTCCACACATTGATGGCTATTAGTATCTCTGACTTTCTTGTTTATCTGAGCCAATCATTGCGTCCCTGTTTTGGCTTAAACAAGTTCAACATGCAAGTGACGAAAATGTTTCTTTGGTCTTATAATATTCAAGAGCTAGGGAGGAAGATAGTAATAAAAACTACAAGTAGGGCGATACTAAAGTTGTGCCACAACCCTTGTTTGACGTGGAAATTATTGAATTGTATAATATTTAATGTTCTATCAAGTATTGTTTAGATGTTTCTAGGGGTATTTCGACTACTAGAAGGATTTAATATAGTTTTATCATTTCAATACTTTAACTTAATGTGCACTGATTGGTGATTTGCAAGTAATTTTTGTATTGAATTTGAATTTAACATTATTTCTGATTTGTGTCAAATTACAAATAGAATAACAATGTTCAATTTGCTGCAGGTTTAGGGTTCAAGATATAGGCCCAGCCATAATTCCCAAGAATACATATTATAGTATACTACCCAATATATTTTCTTGCAATCATATTGTCCCTTGAGAAATATAGCATTCCTATCAGATATGCAGTTGATTACCAAAATTCATAAAAATGAAAACCTCGACCTTCCACATTTTAAGTTGACAAGTACATTCGAGATGGCATTTTCTAAAAGGCTAGGTAGCCAGTACGGGGTACGGGTACAGGGATCCGGGACACTTTGTATGGATTTTTTCTTTGGGGTCCCCAGATATGACACTTGGTTATGACCATACAATATATTATAATAATAATAATAATGCCGAAAGGCATTATATAGCCAACGTCACCCCCCTGGCTTGACCTTATCAACTATATACCATGCATTTCACCAAGGGAGTGACCACGTGACTCATCTTGGGCGTCCCTGTCAAATCTATAGAACAAAGGTTGCCTTTGCTGGTAAGTGTCAAAATCCGGCAATGTTTTCCGAGCAGACTTTTTCTAGAAATATTATTTTCTCCCATGCTAAAATAAATATATAAACATTTGGATTCTCTCCCGCGTAATTTGCTACTCATGTGCAATTGCTAGATATTCCCTAGTACACCACGTTGTTTGAGATTTCCTTTAAGCCAGTCATGGGTAAGCTATCACCATCTAGGCATGGAGTCGTGGTACTTTTTCCCATGACATTAGCACATGTGTAAACTTCGCAATAATGAACAAAAACCAGAAGAACATTCAGTATTTACCTGCCCAATGTATTATAGAATCTATGGTAGGTTTAACTACTTCTTCAGAGAAAATCAAGGCTTTCTATCAGATTTCATTCGTTATGAAAATCAATGTCGTGTAGCTCCTTTCATCAGAAAGATGACCCAACACAGACTTGGCCTCCTTAAGAGTTGTCAGCACAACATTTTCTTTCATAATTCAACTTTAAACTCTTTTCTTCAACCTCAATTTCAGAGAGGCAAACGTACCAACTGTTCTGCTCAGCAGTCACAACTTGTTATGAGAAAGATCTCAACTTGGCTCCTGTATTTTAATGTTTTATCCCCCTTTTTTTCTCTTGCAAGCTATTTTTTGAAATGCACTTTTCTTGCAGTCCTATTAACTTGTTATGGTTATAAATGGACAATAACTTATATATTCATATCCACACACAGGTTATGTTACAATTTATTGTTTTCGATATTAAAACAAGGGGTTCCACAGGGGCCCTCACCCATTCAAATTCAAATTTCAATAGTACAGTGCAAGAAAAGAAAGAGAGAGAGGAAGAAGAATTCAAGTCCCAAACCATGCCTGCAAGGAACCAACAAAAAGAAAGAAGAGGGGAGAAGATACATGCCCAAAATGCACGACCAAGAACAGGGTTACATCATATATGCCATAGAGTTTAGAACGGTATGCCATGGATACATGCCAGAGGAGAAATCTGGAGGAACCTCCATGCCCCTTTAGGAAGAACAAGCCAGAATCTTCCAAGCTACCGATCATCGTGAGAGGAAGATAAACAAAGCTTATCGAAATAGCCAAAAGAAGAAAGAACCCAAAAACTGAGGAAGGAAGAAGTTCTTCCCCTGACACCGCAAGGCCAAGACGATAGGTACAGAAAAAGCAGCCAACACCTTTGTTGTTATAACCTTAAGAATGTGATCCTTTATCATGGTATCTGGTCTTTATTGTTTCAAGATCATCCCCATACTTCATATAGGCCTGGTAAAGCCTTCTTACATCTCCAAGCTGCAACCTACTACACCAGTACCTGATGTAGTCGGTTTGTTATTCGAAGATTTGATATCTTCAAGATTATAACATGAAAAATTAAGAACATTAAGAATGTGATACTTTATCATGCTATCTAGCCTCTAATGTGACACTGATGAAGGCTTTATTCGCCTTCATTTTCTCTGACCATTTCTTCGATTTCAGATAAATCTTAGATAGCTCTCCGGCTACATTTCTCATATCAGGCCTATTGTGTGGACCCATATCTAAACACATTGCTGCGAGTTTTGCAACTTTTTGAGCACTATCAACAGGGTAAGAATCTTTAAGCCGAGGATCAATCCATGTTCTCAACTTGCCAGAAAATTCAGATTCAGAAACAATTGAAAACAGGGTCTCACTGAGTGACATTCGCCTGTACTGATTCTTTACTGCATCATAATAAAATTTCACAGGCTCCTGCCCAGACAAAAGTTCCAATAAAACTATCCCAAATGCAAAAACATCAGTTTTCTGAGAAACTATACCACTTGCAGCGAACTCTGGAGCCATGTAACCCTGTGTCCCAATAATTTTCCTGCTGTGTGACCGCCTGTACTGCCCACTAGTCTCTCCAGAATCTTCCTCTGTAATCTCTGTGCTTGACGAATTCCCGCCCTCAAGTTTCACAGAAAATTCACCACTTAGCTCAGAAGTCCCAAAATGTGCAATCCTTGCATTGAAATCAGGCGCCACAACAATTATACTGCTACTCTTAATGTACTTGTGAACATAATTGAAACCAATATCATGGTGCATATATTCAAGCCCTTGGGCTACATCTACAGCAATCTGCATTCTTGAAAGCCATGAAGAAAGCACTGTGTATCCAGGGGCTTTGTTACCGCGAAGGCAATCATTCATACTTGCACCCTCGATATACATATACACAAGATAGAGATGCTCCCCTTCCTCACACCCACCTAGAAGCTCAATTATACTACTATGGTGAACATTACAGATTTCTCTAAGTTTTGTCCTAAAATCAACTGAACCTGTTTTCATTCTTTCTGTGACCACCACAAGCTTATTTCTCAATGTGCATCGCCAGACCGAGGAGGTCCCCAATTTTCCAGAGCGAAAATTGTCAGTGGCCAAAGTGATTTCCCTGAATGTATAGATGTTGGGATTGTCTGGAAGGAAATCCTTAACGCTTGCTAGGGATTGAGAACTAGTGGTGGATTCTTTTGAAAATCGGCTGCCCGAATTTAGGACTGAATCTGTACTCTTACTGGTAGTAAATATCTCGTCTGAAAATCTGGGTCTTCTAGGGGATGATTTTAAAGGAATGGGTTCATTTACTAACTTGGGTTTCGTCCGGCACATTATTCAGAATAGTTACATATAGCTACTTGGCTGGTATGGCCTCTGGAACAAATTTATGGTTTGGATCCAAGTCTAGCTATGTTTGGAATCTACTAGACCTTCATTTGCACCTAGTCGTGGAACAGGGGCAACACATTTAATGTGACCAAAACAAGAACCTCAAGGCATGAAAAGCGAAAAAAACAAAAACCCACTAACCGAAATGAATGCTCGAGGACCATCAATGGCCGCAGAATGCAAATCTCCAATATCAATCAATCTGAAGTAGTTTATTTTGGCGTTTTATTGGGAACCCAAACCTTCCTAGCCAAATCCTTTGTTGAATGTGACCTGAAGTGGAAACACAAAAAAACTGTTGTTATCTTATGTGTTTATTCTTTGTATATGGTGCGTCAATGATTGGTGTATTCTATATTATTTGTTGCCAAAAAAGTCTCCATGAATTTCCAATACTTATCCAGTCCTTTTGACATTTTGCACTCGGTAGGTAATAAAGTGGAGTCGTTGAAGTAAAAATGTGTGCGACTTTCAATTGTCGTAAAAGCAATTTCAAGAAGCATTAAAAGACATATTTGACCTTTAAAAAAAGGTAAGTTTGAGTACGATTCACATTTTATGTAGATTTTTTTTTTATGAAAGTAGGTAATTATTATGGTATTGGTGTTAACGTAGGTATTGATATTTAGTTTAGATTAGGTTATTGTTGACATATGTTTTTTAGTTATTTAATTTTAATTTATGGGATCTCTCCTTTCCCTGAAGGAATGCTCTCTGAACCCAAATTCTCAGATGACTAGTAATAACAATCTCAATTCAAACTGAAGATAGTAGATGAAAGATAAAATCTCAGCTCTGATGTAGAATTAAAACCTTTTCTGAATAAGAAGAACGAATAACCAGCTCTGATACCACTTTACTAAATAACTCAATAACTCAAACCATTGAAACTTCAAACCACTGAAACTTTACAGCTCTGAACTCAAACTTTACTAAATAACTCAAACCACTGAGAGAAGTACTGAAATATTCTTATGCAAGCAACATACAATAAATAACAAAACCTTCTGGAAAGGTTTCTGCAACACAGTCATAAACGATTTGATATACATCGTCTGATTCAAAGTATTCTTCAAATATAGAGAACTCATTTATTATCATAAGATAGAGCGAGTCATCAAACTCTACAAATACAAAGACTGTATTAAACATACTCACAGTCGGAAAATTCAAGAGACATGAAAGAGAGCTTTATACATTCACTCTTCTGAATTGAGATATCTTTCAATCCTTTTCCCTTGTCTTTCGACCCTCTTGCTCCGATGTAGTGAATGAATCACTAACTCCATTTTATAGGAGTGTAATGAAGCTTTTCACCGGAGACCTAGAAACCTGGGTTCGGAGAACCGGATGACCCCGGTAACCCAAAAGATACCGCACTATCAAAAAGATAAGGATAAGACGGAAGAGAATGACTCATGACCAAAAGAAAGTGGGAAAGGCCCACCACGCACCGAGAAGAGGATAAGAAGGAATCTTATCCAAACTTTATTAAAGCATGCCGACAACAACCCTGTCGACTAAGCAAAAGATTCTCCACTAAGGAGAGAATGAGACAGAAGGACCTGCAGTGTCTTCATCAAAAGAAGATGTCTCATCAGTTGGATTGAAAGGAATAGGGAGATTTCTTGAGGTACGCTCGATCCATTGTCTAGAGATTCGGGCAGTTCCATCAGTATCGGGCCGCAGATGTGGCCTTATCGGAAACATATAATGATCAGGAATCTTCAGAGGATAACCAGGAGCTGGAGGATGTATCTGCATGGTATGATGAAGCACAGTTCTTTGCCAAAGTGTAGCATTAGGATGCTCAAAAGTCCCGCGAATAGAGTTTGTCTTGACATAATAGTTGGCTTTGACAAACCATGGGATTTTGCACTGGATCAAGATATTTCTTGCTGTATCTGGAGAAACATCTAGCAAAGGAGAGTCAGAAATCTTAGTGGGCAGATACTTATGTAGGAAATATTTAAAATGCTTTAAAATATACTTCCTATCGCCTGGAGTAGATGGTCTGTTCCATAGATCAAAATTCAACGGGTGCTCCTCAGTCCAGAGCCTGGAATATTCAAATCTCCAGAGAGTATCTGGTCTTGGAATCAACTGACGAAGCTTTAAGCCTTCAAAGGGCAAATGATCTGGTTGCTCCGCAAATCTTCGACCACCCCAAACCCAATTTAGAGAACATTTGACCATGGGTTCCTGGAGAGAATGGAACTGTCTTCCTGGGAGTTCAGGATCTGGTAGACTTGTTTCAACATCAGACATTGCAAGCTCTATAGTAGAGATGTATTCTCTATAGCATAGAAGAGCTTGGGCTTCTCTGGAAATTCTGTCATCATTCTGTCTGAGAGAAGTGATCTGTCCCTTGCAATTCTGGAAATCCCAAATTCCTCCTTTACATTCGTGGATAACTTGAGTAACACTTACAGACTTATGAACATTTAGCTCTCGACTGGCAAAGTCTGCAAGAGAGTTAAGTTTTCCACTAATATGCTCAACAGTAAATTCAAAATTATCAAACCAGAGTGCCCATCTCTGTAGACGATTGAAAGCAGATTTATTAGACTGATCACCACTGTTGAGTCTCTTCATAAAATCTTTCAAGTCAGATCTTAGCAAGAAATGTTCGTTTTGGACAAAAAACAAAAAAGCCTTGATAGCTTTTTTAGCAGCTAAGATCTCTTTGTGAGAAGAATGGTATTTTACCTCTGAGCCTTGAAATGCTCCAGAAGAATAACGACATATTCTTTCCTTACCATTCTCTGTGACTTCTTTTAATACAGCTCCCCAGTAAAGATCACTAGCATCACATTCAATGATCTTTTTCCCATTTCCTGGTAATGTCATGGCTGGAAGTGTTTCAACTTGGAGTTTGATACGCCTTACTGCATCTGTCATATTTGAATTCCAACTGGGAGCGTTCTTTCTTAGTCTTTTATTTAAGAGAATTATGTCAGCAGCTATATTTTTATAAAATCCTGCAACATAGTTGACACAACCCAAAAACCTCTGCAACTGTTCTTTATCTAGAATAGTGTCAGGAAACTCTTGAATTTTTGAGACAACATGTTTCTGCATCTCAACATTACCATTTACAATCTTGACACCTAAGAAATCTATTTCATCCTTGAAGACTTCCATTTTTGTAGATGATAAACAAAGACCATTCTTATATGTAACATCATAGAATTGATCTAGATGTTCAATATGATGTTTTGGAGACTTTGAGAATATCAGAATATCATCTATATATACCAGAAGAAAATCAGAGAGCTCACCATAGATTTTATCCATTATCTTCTGGAAGATAGAAGGGGCTGTTTTGAGACCAAATGGAAGAACCTTCCACTCATATTGTCCACCAGGGACAACAAAGGCTGTTTTGTACCTGTCTTCAGGTTGCAGAAAAATTTGCCAAAATCCGCTCTTGAGGTCAAACTTGCTGTAGACCTTTGATCCACTGATTCTTCTGAGTAGATCATCCTTGGCAGGTATTGGATGCTGAACTGCTGAGATAAACTTGTTTAGTGGCTTATAATCCACCACCAATCTTTTCTTATTTCGGACTTGTTCACTTCGCTTGTTAACATAAAATGCTGCACAAGACCAGGAGGAGTTAGATTCTTGGATAAAGCCACCTTTGAGTAGCTTTTTAATTTCTTCATGGCATTCCTTTCGTTCAGAAGGAACCATTCCTCTGTGGTGTGCCTTGAATTTTGGTACAATTTCATGGCCATCTTTATCCTTGACAAGCTGTAATTCTAATGAACAAGTATGCTTTCTTCTGGAAATGAAAGCATGAGGATTTTCACTACAAATATTATTTTTAATCTTTGTAACAATGTCATCTATAGAAGAATGACATAAAGCAATGGATTTATGAATCCATTCAGAGTTATTTTCTTTTCTTTTCTTGGGCAGTGGAACAATAGACTGAAATGTATATCTCCTGGGAATCTGGACTGATGATTTAAACAGAGATATATGATCTTTAGTAATACTAAAGGTTCCACAATTATGTAAATTATCAACTCCTATGAGACAGTCATAGGATTCTAAATCATGCTGATAAAATTTCATAGTCCTACTATAACCTTCAATGATTACAGGGACTAGTGCAACAAAACTGGAGACTACTTCCTTAGTATCAAATCTGATTTTTACTCTAGTAGTTTCCCAACAATCAGATGGTATTGCCAGAGATCTAAGCAAACTGACATCGGCTCCCGTATCAATCATTGCATCCAAACAGTAAGGCTTGATATTTGGAATGTCTATAGTGATAGCAATGAAAGGATTTTGCGTACAGCTGACTGTACATACCTCTGTTTTGGTAGGAGCTTCTATCTCTTCTTGTGCTTCTTGCATCAGGATCTGCTGATATGCTTCTTCAAGATCTTCTTGAGAATCTTCAATCTTTTTAGATTCATCTTCTTCTTCTTTTACTAATCTTGAGAATTCTTCTGAAGCTTTGGCAATAACCTTTTCCAAGAAATCTATACGATTTCTTCTCCATGTGTGATATACACTAGGAACTGCACTTACAATTTGTTTAGCCGTTTCTTCAATAATATTTTCCTCAGGAAACAGAAACGGGAAAGATCTAGGGGGAGGAATACCTCTTCCTCTATTATTACCTCTCCATGAACTTCCTCTTCCTCTAACAGGAGTTTGCCTTTGCCTAATCCTCTGCTGAAATGGAGGTCTGACTGGAGTAGGAGAATATTGCTCTTCAGAGCAATACAATTCTTCTTCTTGTTGCGCTTGTGCCATCCTCTATTCTTTCATATTCTGCTGAATGTACTGATCTTGTAGATGAAGAATCTTTTTCTGTAGAGCCATTCTTTTGGTGGTTTCCCAAGGGGGAACTTCATTGAATTCACTCTGTAAGCATTCAAGTTGTTTCTGTAGAATTTCTGCACAGGCAGGGACTAAAGGATGCTTGAAAGAAGTAATCATATTAATATTAGCATATGAAGGCAGAGTGTCATATCCATCAAATTCAGAACTACTGTCAGTACTGCTTTCAGGCTGTTTTATAAGATTACATGCAATATCAATGGATGACTGGTATGATATATCAGAGGCAAAACTGTCAGTATCACTCACTAGAATATATTCATCTTCATCTATACCTTTGGCGGACAGCATATTTACCTTTGCTTTGCCTTTCTCAGAATTCCTTTGAGGGCACTTATTGGCATAATGATCTCCTTTACATATATAACATGTAGGATTAAACTGTTTCTTCTTTCCTACATATTGCTTTTTTCTAAAAACAAATCTTTTCTTATGGAAATCATTGAAAGGTTTCTTAAAGAAATCCTTATAGAATTTCTTTTGCTTTCTCTTTTTACCATACATCCTTCCTTGAATTTTCCGACTGTGAGTATGTTTAATACAGTCTTTGTATTTGTAGAGTTTGATGATAATAAATGAGTTCTCTATATTTGAAGAATACTTTGAACCAGACGATGTATATCAAATCGTTTATGACTGTGTTGCAGAAACCTTTCCAGAAGGTTTTGTTATTTACTGTATGTTGCTTGCATAAGAATATTTCAGTACTTCTCTCAGTGGTTTGAGTTATTTAGTAAAGTTTGAGTTCAGAGCTGTAAAGTTTCAGTGGTTTGAAGTTTCAATGGTTTGAGTTATTGAGTTATTTAGTAAAGTGGTATCAGAGCTGGTTATTCGTTCTTCTTATTCAGAAAAGGTTTTAATTCTACATCAGAGCTGAGATTTTATCTTTCATCTACTATCTTCAGTTTGAATTGAGATTGTTATTACTAGTCATCTGAGAATTTGGGTTCAGACAGCATTCCTTCAGGCAAAGGAGAGATCCCGCTTTTGTAAGTCACCGTGTTGTGCGCAGCCTTAGGTTGATCCGAACCGTAAGCCCTGAAACGCAAAGTTACCCATTAGTAACAGTTAAAATGGCTGATAATACTAATCCTAGTTCTTCTATTGATATTGATGAACAAGACTTAGTTCAGCTTTCTGATGTCTTTTCTGTTAATAGTGATGTTAATATGATACAAGAAGATGATCCTATTCCAGCATGGAAACTTCCTAAAATTCCATATGACCAGGTATATGCCAAAATAAATAAATTCCATCTTATAGCCAGTACAGTTTTTAAGACTAGAGAGTCTGTTATCTAGGTTTCCCAGTCCTCTAATTGTGAATACAACATTCCCTTAATTGACAAGTCTGATTTAAATAGTCTTAAGCGTCAAACTACTTATAAATTTGCCCATGTCGGCTGTGTACAAATTGGAATCACTCCATTATTCAGACGAGGACTAAATGCCTCTATCTTATGTTGCTTAATGGATCTTCGCCATGACTCTTTTAAAGATTCTCTGTTAGCCGCTATTCAAACAGGTCTACATAATGGTCCTATATCTTTCGAAGTCTATCCTAATTATCCAGTTTCCCTTACAAAGGATACTCTTCTCCAAGATGTTTTAAAATTACATATTTCTACCACAGGATTAAATATGCGTACCGGATCCTGTCCTTTGGCTATCCATTATAAAGTCATCTACAGACTAGTCAACACTATGTATCCAGCTGTCAAGCATGGTGTTTCAAAAGGCAGCAGCGTGGTGTCACATGTTAATATAGAAAGTCAGAAAATTGAGCCCGAACTCATTTCGTGGTCTCAAATAAGAGTCCCAAGAGAATGGACGATTTCCAAAAAGTTCATTCAATCAGCAACCCCTAAGCTTGAAAATGCTACAGCCATCGCTGAATCAAAAAATAGTGCTACCCTTTCTTTCAGATCTACATCTAAGTTAGATCCACCAAGATCTAGTGCCAGTTTAAAGAGATTTGATTCTGAACAGTCTAATACCTCCTATTTCTCTGTAGGAGAGTCCTCTGGTAGTCAGTCTGAGAATCTTGCAGAACAAAAGAAAGATAAAACCTTTCTTTGCAGTCATAATACTTTGACACATGATCCTACTACAGATTTTCTTTGGTGTTGTGATTATGAAAAATTGATTAGCCAACAATATAAGCCACAGAATGGCCCTACAATCCACATGGCCTCAATAAGTTCTGATTCTTTCCCTGTCTCTAATAAATATGGTTTTCAACATTTATGGTTATGGTTTCCTTTAGTTGACTCTTTCTTTTCTTTTGTTTTTTTTCTTTTTTTGTTGTTGAAAAATAATTTTTCGTGGGTTTTTTGTATTCTAAGTCTGTTGTCACTTATTTGCAGAATATTGGTGTTTTATGTTTCTTTTGTTCATTTTTCCCCTTTATTGTGTGTCAAGTGAGTTCCAATTTCAATTCAAAAGTCTATAACTAGCAATCGTGTCATAGGGGTACAATGTGTGTGTTGATATGCAATGAATAGTGATGCATTTAGTTAGCAATGGCAGTGAGATGAGGAGGTTAAGAAAGCAATGTGAACGATAATGATGTGGCTAAGAAAGTGAATCTATTGTTATGCAAATGAAAATGAAACATAGTTGGCTTTTGCTTTTCTCCATATTACACTTTAGTGGCTCAAAAAGTTAATGATAAATAGAATATATGTTAAATTAAAATTGAGATTCCGTAAAATAGATAGAATATCGCGGCAACTAAAAAATTATATGCATTCTTATCCAAAAAATTCTTGCTTTTGTCTCTTATGTACTTAATGAATCTTAAATCTTTAATTAAGATTGTTTATCAAGCCTATAAGGAAATTCATGTTCCCTAGCCATTATCTAATATCATACTTTCTATTTGTTCCAAATAATTTATACATGAACATCATCTAAGAACTTCTGAAGATCAATAACAGAGCATAAGATATGAGTACCTTCATGAGGGCCCAAAGGTTGAAATGTGAGTGATACTCTTCTCTAGTCACGTTACCATTTCTTACCTCCAACATGTCCGGATTTTATCCCCAAATGCAAAATGAATAAGACTAAATATAAGTATAGGTCTAAAATAATGTATAAAGGCTCAAAATGGGTGATTAATTTTTTGTTATTTCTTTATGTAAACTATGGTCATTTTAAAATCCAAACAAGTAAGAAATTTGTACCCCTTATCATTTCAGTCAAAATTGAATTGATGTGAAATAATCAAATACTTTTCTATAGAATTGGAAGAGATCCTCACCATTCCATCCTGTTGGTCCTATATTTTCCCCATTTGTTGTTCTGATACGCTCAAGAAGATATGCTACAACATTAGAACAAATGGTCCAACATAAATGAACAATGGTAAAATACAATAAAAATCCATGAACTTCAGGGGATTCAGTTTTTCACCTAATCCAATTGTTGTTAATGTCTTGTGTTGTCCTCTAGCTATGTCTAACTTTGTCTGCCCATCAAGCAGGATGGTCTCTTCCCCTGTAAGAACATCATGGCAAGACATCAATAAGGCATGATTATGGAGATTTATAACCAAGGAAATTTTTATGATGTAAATAGATTAAATATTATCATTCGCAGAGACTGTAAACTATTAGACGCCTTGTTCTAGGAAGAGCATCTCTCATTACTAGGTACTTGTAATTTGATGAAAAAATAAACCATAAACTAACATCAAATACCTATACAATAGGTTTGTAGCTAGATCTTGAAGCTTATAAAGCAAAAACATACTGAACTTTCGGTTTACTGCCATATGTGTTACAGTTGTCATATTTGAGGTACTCCACTCCCTGTCATAGAAAAATGAATCATTGAGCGTGATTTTATTTTATTAAAACTAATAGGGTAACATATATTAAGATTCCGTGAGGATTTGGTGATTTACGCATTGATCAATACAAATGAACAGAAGAAGGAAGAGAGGAAAGTCTGCCCGAGCACAATCTTCCCGCCACATCCGTCGTTGTAGACTATGTAAATGAAACTGTGTTGAGAAAAAATTGTTTAAAAACTCCTGCAACCATGCGCACAAGTAAAAACAATAAAATAGGGACAAAACAAGAAGAAGACCCTGGCCACAGGTAGGGGAGAGAAGCCAGTCATCGTGCATTGGCCAATGACCGTGACAAGTTCTGTTAATTTATTAGTTAATAGTAGAATATTCAAATCCCTAAACTTGCATAATTTTTTTTAATAAATAGAAATAAAATGGCCTTTTGTTTGTAATTAAATACTAGACAATATAAAGTGTAAATTTTATTATAGTAAGAAGAAACATAATATTAAAAAGACAATAAATGATGCAAGTACTAATACATCTATGTATTCAACATGTCTAGACATATAAAAATTCAATCTATATTTTAAAATGAGTAGTGGAGATAACTCTCATTATTACAAACATTTTTTTAAGTTTGAATATATTTTTAAACTTAAAAAGGTCATGTCATTTATAATCATACACACTTTCATCCACAAAATTAAAAGACTTCATTGTTACAATAGGACACAACTCCAATCAAATACTGCATTAAATGAAAAAAATTCAAATAATAAAATGTCAAGTCATATCCACATTGCCCCTTCTTTCCATCCCATTTACAAGCATTAATGATAAACCTGCAAAACGAATACAAATTTGTAAGGCTCAAGAAACATTTATTAAAGGGTGGAATTCAAACAAATATATCTCACCTAAAAATTCACCGTAGCCATTAGATTTATCATCTCATCACTCTCAATCCATGCTAACCAAATTCAACCAATCACAAACAAGCACATGGATCAAGCACCCAATGCAGGTTCAACAACATCTATAAATACATTTCATTCTTCAACAATCAAATTTCACAATTTTTCCTTTGTCAAATTGGAGCATCGCCCCAATCTTGTTTGGCATTTCTTATTTCTGGTAAGAATTTGAAAATATTCTAATATTATAATTAAATTATTTGCATTCTCAGCTCAAGTCATTTTCCATTTGTAGGAAATTAACTTTGAATATATATAGATATTCTAGTTTAGTTACTCTACACATAAACCCTACAAATTATATATATATATATATATATATATATATATATATATATATATATATATATATATATATATATATGAAACATGCATAAAATAGTTTCGTTATTTTTATTTTATAGTTCAGTTTCAGAAAACCTGCAAATAATATTATTCTTCCCAAGCAGCTTAAAAAGCAAAATAGGTGCAACTAAAAATAAGGTAAACATAATATAAACAACTACCATCAACATGATATTCATTAGCTAGTTCAGTATTACATACAAATATATAATATGAAATATATTCTCATTAATGGCGTGTATATACAAACTCAAATTGAGTTAATCTTTTTTTTTGCATAACTTATTTGTAGGTATTTTGTGTGCATGGAAACCTATTTTAGAAAGTGCAATTCAAAAAGACTGTTTTATGGATGTTTCATATATATATATATATATATATATATATATATATATATATATATATATATATATATATATATATATATATATATATATATATATATATCTTATTTACAGATTTTATGTGCCTGAACTAGAATATCTATATTTATTCAGTGTCATTTTCCTGTATACATATATGCATACTACAATTTCCAATACACGCAAAAACCTGCACATAAGAAGGTGAATGAATATATAAATCTATATAATTTGAGTTTCATATACACACTGCAAATGAAAATAGTTGTATTTATAACTGTATATAAAACTGAAGTAGGTAATGAACATCTTGTTGCTGGTAATTATTCATATTATAATTAATTTCATTTTAGTTGTTGGTCACCACGTCACATACATTTTCAATTTAGTATTCAATTTAAATGTTGTTACATTTAATATAAAAACTAATTATATACCTATAACATCTTGCATTCAAAATCAATAATCGTGCTTTGGTTGTTCATATTGTTTCAAAATGCACTGATATTATTCCTTGTGTTTTTAAGGTGTTATTTGCTAACATGAGGATAAAACGATCACTCAAAAGAGTCTTCCCTGCTTGCGCCAAAACAAGGGGAGTCATATTTCCACCAAGTGAACCAGACAAAGATGAGGTTGGCAACAATGGACCACAACTATAGACTGTAACTGTCGAAATCAATGGAGGGGCAGCAACAAAAAAATCAGATTACGTGGAGATTGGGATGAGACTAGCATGAATAATGCCATCAAAGAAGTCAAAGATTATGGTTCCTTAACACATGGTGCTGAAAAAAGTGGGGCATACCTCCAAGCACACTTACTTCATGGTTGTTGGGTATAACCACTAAGAAAACAAAGGGACCACCCATAATTCTTACTAAAGAAGAAGAACTTGAGTTGGTGCAATGGTGTCATGAAATGGCTGATATGGGTCATGGGTTAGAAATCTCACAACTTAAAACATATGTGGCACAAATATGTGAATCTAGCTCTAGCCCATTCACAGATGGTGTCCCTGGAAACTCATGGTGGGCAGGTTTTAAAAGAAGGCACCTAGATTTAATTTTGAGGACAATAGAAGGCCTTGATAGAGATAGGGTAGTAAGTTTAAGACCATCTACTGTTAATTCTTTCTATCTGAATTTGTCCTCTGTTTACAAAGCTAACCTGTATGAGCCGAGAAAAATATGGAATTGTGATGAAACTGGATTACAAGCAGGAAGAAATTGTGGTATGAGAGGGCTTACTAGAAGAGGAAGTAGAAGTGTCCCATACATAATCCCAAAAAGTAGAGAATGGATAACCATATATGTTGTGTCAATGTTGTTGGACAAAGCATCCCTGGTTTCTATCTTTTCAAAGGGAAGAAACAATTGCATAATTACATAGTAGGTTGTGAGCCTGGTGCTTACATGGTAACATAACCTCATGCATGGATGACCAATGAGTTATTTATGAAATGGTTGCATCATTTTGCAGCATGTGTTCCTGGTGGTGTGTCTCCAACTAATAGGCATTTATTGATTTTTGATGGTCATGGTTCTCATGTGGCTCTAGGAACAATTCAAGAGGCGTGAAGTTTGGGGATAGATTTACTTACTTTACCAGCACATACTTCTCACAAACTATAACCTCTATATGTTAGTGTCTTTGCTCCATTCAAAAGTTACTTCAAAGAGGAAAGGCGTAAATGGCTATTTGAGAAACATGAGATAGATGTCAACAGGAAAAAATTAGATACATTGGGTGGTAGGGCTTTCCAAAAGGCTCTTTCCCCTGAAAATATTAAAGCAGGTTTCAAGAGGACAGGTAAATGGCCTCTTAATCCACATGCCTTAGATGAGGACATGACACCTAGCAAAACATTTGACACATCTAGTCGAGATGAATCACATACAGTGGAAAATATATTAAGGCTAGCTAGAGATAATTTAGAGGTGTCAAGCAATGAGTTGTGTAGTGAAGATCTTGAGATTGTACTCAACACACAAACAAGTAAAGAATGTGATGATGAACATAATGAACAAAACACAAATGAATCTATTCAACAAAAAACTTGAACATAGAGTGGATGGAGTGAATTCAATGAGTCACTAGCATTACCTACCTAAGTTAGTTGTCCTGATTGGATGAAAGAAGTTGCTCTTAATCTTGGTGTCAATTTGAACAACATTGAAGAAGACACCTTATGTACTCCCTCACAACCATCAATACTTCATGAGTCAGATGTGGTCCACTACTTTGTCAACACTCTAGATGAGGAACACATTGATGCAGTAGAGTTAGAGGAAGCAGATATTAGAGCAGAAAATGGGGACAAAACTTTTGAGTAAAATAGAGGAAAAAGTTCCATTTCTAAATTTTTGAAACTTCCAATGGAAAGGGTGAAGGATTCATCAAGGTAAAATTGTAATGATGGAATACAATTAAGTAGAGAATCTCAACTCATCACTACTAATCAATAAATGGAGCTGCTCATGGAAAAAGATAAGGGAAAGAAAGAAATTGAAGAGTTAAAACAAAGAAAAAGGGTATAGATGCAAGAGAAGAAGGTAGAGAGAATTATTGGAAGGGAACGAAAGGGCCAAGAGAAGATTGAAAAGGAAATTAGAAGGCAAGAAAAATAACATTAGAAGTCGATGCAGAGGAAAGAAAAAGAGATGAAGAAAGAGAAAGAAAGGATCCAAAGAGACCAAGAAAGGAAGGAGAAAGAGTTTGAGAAGGCAAGAAGGGATTTGGGAAGGCAAATGAGACTTAGTACTCCACAAAATCCTTTTCCTGAAGAACACCCATTATTGAGGGAATTAATTTCCATGCATTTTCCCTAGTTGTTGTCAGTGCATAATGTTCAACTTGGGGTAAGTGGTTCCAATCCATTCTCAACACTACCTGTGCAAGAAACCAACATTGGAACTCAACCACTTACATACAACACATCAACTTCAAGCATGGCTACAGATTCACCCCCACCATTTCCTGGTTTTTGGAAGTAGGTGCCATATATACTATACAAACTTTTTGGAGGCTTATTAGGGCCATTCGAATAGTATATATATATATATATATATATATATATATATATATCGATAACTTTGTGGGCCAAATATATTTCTAATCTATGTAAGGCCATGGCTATTTTTTGATTTATGTATTCCCAGCCACATATGATATCACAAGTAATAGATGACCTAAATATGTTTTGATATGTACAATTGCTTGAAATATGTAATGAAAAATAGCTTAGTTTCATATTGTCTGTAAAACAACTGTGTTCCATAGAAGAGAATCAAACTGTGTTTTGTATATTTCTCTAAAATAAAATTGTAATATCTTTTATTTTTCAAGAAAATGATGCAATACAATTGATGATATTTGATCAAAATCCAACACAACAATCATGCTATGTTCCTATCATTGCCTTAGTGAGGGCAGTATCCTCACCAGATTTGTCAGTATTAGTGAGGGAGGTACCAGTAAGGACATTCATTCATCCAAAACCCTACAAAAAGAAAAATTAGGATGCAAAAGCACAATTTATATTTCAATGGGTAAAAAAAAATTTGGGCAGCAAAAATTTTCCTGCGACATTTATTGTGTTCAAAAACACAATTCACCTGTCAGTTGAGGGTGAGTTGTGGACATGGAGAAATTGTGGCTTTTTGCATTCCATCATGGGTTCGTTTTTCCTGAATTGCCAATAAAGGTGTTGCAATGCTATGAAGTATTGCAGTGGTCATCATGCATATGCTTGTGCTTTTGGTGTTATTCAGTTGCTGACACATTTTTCAACATCTTTCGCATCTCATTCTGTAGCTCCTGCCAAGTCTCTGCAGACCTGAAAAATAATTGAGCATTTATGAGGTGAGTTTAAACATTCAAAAGCATACGCCAACAAAAAAATCAACCAAGAAAAAAAAATGAAACAATCACTTGTTTTTAAGTGTTGAATGTGCTTCAATGATAAGCGTTTATGCAAACAGGCAACTACAAGTTTACAATTGATAGCCAACTATTTTGCTCACAACTTTGGGCAACATATAATTAACATTATCCAAGTATTTTAATGGATATTAGTGCATTAGCTCTTATGTTTAATCAGGTTGTCTTCAAGCATGTTTGAAGGATTACCAATTAAATGGCAGACAATTTAGCAAACATGGCACTTTCAGGAGACAATGTAAGTTTATTTGGGCAACTTGGATCAGCTCCAATGGTGAACTACCGCTTCAGACCTAATTATTTTCATCTTTGTTGATGACAGTAATCTTCACAGAACTCTCTAGGTACTGTAACGGGTTGCATCTGTGTTTGAATTGAGGATGGTCCATATCTCAATGACTAGATCATCCAATCTAGAATGCGGATGAGAAACACCTTAATGAAAAGTGAGGGACACAAGAGGAGGCCTTAACTCTCTAGTCCCTGCCCCGTATTTGATGAAATAAGCTTAAAAACTATCAATAAGCTCCAACTCTGCCAATTGATGAAATCAACCATTAACAATGCTGCACTCAGTTACTACCCGGATTTGGCTGTTTTGGAGTTTGTGTGGTAGTGCTCGAAGAGTTACAGTGGCGTTGGGAGATGTGTTTGGTCTTGGCAATACTTGACCACAGGTCCATGTCAATTGACATGTTGGGAAGGTGCATTCTCCAAGCGGAAAGGGGGACTGTTGAAAAAGGCGAGCGAGCTCTCTCTTCTTTGCGATGCTGAACTTGCCCTCATCATTTTCTTGCCCACGGGAAAGCTCCACGAGCTTGCCTTCCCCAAGTAGGGAATCCATGAGCTTGCTTGCCCCACATAACTTTATAAAAGCTAAAATGAAAATCTCCACTAAGAAGGAGACACTGCTCATGCTGTTGTAGACAAAAACACAAATATACCAAGGAAACTGGTAATAAGGCCACCATTGCTATGTAATAAACCTGTTTCAAGCTGCTCACACACCTGTTTCCAAGCTGCTCACATCGCGCTCAATAGGAAAAACTATGGAGATGCATTCTTTCCCACGCCACCGCCTCGACCAAAATGGTTGTTGGAGTTATGAGGCACAGAGAGGGACATTAATTAAAAGCAGTTAGGATTTAATACGACATTCAATGGCGAAGGCATTTTAAATTAACAAGTACCATTTCCTAACAACTGGCAGTGGGGTTCTTAACGGGAGGTATAAATGCACTCCATATGCCAGATATAATTTCGAAAAAATCCAAAACCTTTCAATAATAAACAGAGTTTGGACATTTTTAATACATGATGTTATGTTTTAAATTAGTTTTTATATCTGTTGTAATAACATTAAAATTGAATAGTAAAACATGGATTTTCTATCGATCATTGGATAATGAAATCTCGATGGATAGTGTATATTTTTTTAACATGCAATTTTTATATCTTGTAAAAATTGGTTTAGAAAATATATGTGGAGTCGTCTCTCTATGTTGAAATGAAATTTGTAAGTCAAAAACATGTGAAAGTATAAAAGGGTATTTTAAAAAAAATGAAATTTAATATATATGTGTGTGAAAATAGATGCCAAACTTCAATACATGATGACTGGATCCTCTCCCCTAAGTGGAGGTCATGCATACAACCAACTATCCACAACACAGAGGAACAACCGTTTGGAAATAAAATTGATATTAAAATATAAGGTCGCAAATGAAGGAAAAAGAAACCACCAATGAAAATCAAAGGAAATAAAACATTTGGTGAAGATAAACTACCCCAGAACAACCCTGTTGTGACGGTCGTGACATGACACACTTCCTTCAGGTTAAAATTGTAGTTGGTCATTTCCAAGACATCCACATGTGAGAAGAGGAATGGATCTGTCATGGCTAGGTCATATCAGGGAATCAGGACGGGTTTCACCATGTCCTTCAAAGTAGGGAATTTAATGTTTTCATCACGAACCAGGTCTTAAAGACTTGTTCTAAGATCTTTTTGGAGTAGGTTGAAGTTATCCCTAACAGCTTCAAGATGATCCCCCAATGGACTAAACATTTTTTGTAGCATCAACATTTCCAGAATTGTGTTTCAACGCATATTTCAAGACATATAAGTAATGAACATGGCCAAGAAAAAAGGGATGTTTGGGCTTCAACACAATATTCTACATATTTGATAGGAAGGTGATAATAAATCCCATACCTATTAAAATTTTTAGAGTTTTTGTTAACCAAAATAATGACCACCTTCAACATTAATAAATGGTGCTGATAGTCTTATTCCATTATGAATGTATTAAACTTGAAAAGATCACTTCCTAATGAAAACATGGGTAGTCTACACTCATCCAAGTTGAATCAAACAACTCATGTTACTCACATGGTTGTATGTGGTAGGAAAACCATTGATATGCCTCTCACGGGTCATGAAGGCTGGTAGTAGAACGCTTATCGACGTAAATACATGTGTGCATTAATGCATCTAAAAAACACACAAAAATTATATTTAATTTACACAAGTGTGATATTGAAGTTGTAAGAGTGAAATTTATCATTTCAAGAGCATCCCCATGCCAAAAACAAAATTCATACTTTCAATTCACATTCTAGCCTTTATTTGTTGAATTCATTTGAAAAGATTAAGGTTGGGATGCTTACATAAACCAAATTTGTTGTTGACTTGCATCAAGGAATGATTTCTAAATAGTTCAAAAATTGAGGGGCCTTATAATAATGGATGGATAAATAAACAAGCCCCCATTAACACCCGGGCAAGTGCACCAATCTGGGGGCCAAAAAGTGGCCAATAGCCTTAAAACGTAATAATGCAACTGTGTTATGTAATGACGTAGCCGCGTTATGTTTTCCTAGGCTCGGGAATTCACGAACCTAAAACATGTACGTGTTTTTAGTGCTATGAAACATGTACGCGTTGTGGCCTATATTAATTTTAGGAAGGCCTGAAGGAGCCATATTTACTAAAATTAATGTGAAGTATAAGATATAATAAAAGTATAAATAAATAATAAAAGATATCTTATACTTTAAATTTATTTTAGTAAATATAAGAAGTTAGGGTCACACTGCACTTGATGGAAGTGGTCCCATAGCTCTGATAGTTATAATTTAGAATATAGTTTTTCAAAATCTAATCTAGTCAGTACTTACTCATTTTCAGAATTTCAGTAATGACCTAAAATTTTCAAGCCATATATATTGTAGTTGGTCTTTGTTTTGCAAAAATATATAGTCGTTTTGTAGGTTTCTTTACCTTCTAGATTGGATTTTGGCCCTACCGCTGCTTGAATTGGTACTAATTTTGAAATTTGATCCATAATTCACTTTAGTGACCACAAATCAATTCTATGATGTTTTTCTACTTCTTACTAAAATGAGATCCTCACTTTAGGCCTTCGGAGGAAGTACTCTCTCATCAAATCGTAATGAGTTAATCGATCACCTTAGACATTATTCCCTACACACTGAAACACACTGAATGATCTTATTAGGAATTTCATTTGGGTTAGGGTTTATGATTTAGGGTTTAGGGTTTAGGGCTTAGGATTCATGGTTTAGGACTCAAATTTTAGGGTTTAGGGTTTAATTTGTAGTGTTTAGTGTTTAGGACTCATGGTTCAAGTTTTAGGGTTTAGGGTTTAGGGCTCATGGTTTAGATTTCATGATTTATGGTTTAGGGTTAAGAGTTTAGGGTTTATGATTTAGGATTTAGGGTTTAGGGTTTAGGGTTTAGGGTTTAGGTTTCATAGTTTAGGATTTAGGGTTTAGTGTTTAGAATTTAGGGTTTATGGATTAAGGTTTAAGGTTTAGGGATTCATTGTTTAGGGTTTAAGGTTTAGGTTTTAGGGCTTAATATTTAGGGTTTGGGTTTTAGGTTTTATGGTTTAGGGCTTAGGGTTCATGGTTTAGTGTTTAGGGCTCAGGACTTAGGGTTGAGGGTTTAGGGTTGAGGGTTTAGGGCTAAGGGTTTAGGGTTTAGGATTTAATGTTTAGTGTTTAGGGTTTAGGTTTCTGGGCTCAGGGTTTGGGGTTTAGGGTTTAGGGCTCATGGTTGAGGGTTTAGGGTTGAGGGTTGAGAGTTTATTATTTAGGGTTTATGGTTGAGGGTTCATATTTGAGGGTTTAGGTTTTATGATTAGGGCTTAGAGATTAGGGTTCATGGCTTAGGGTTTAGGGTTTATTGCTTAAGATTTAGGGTTTAGGGCTCATGGTTTAGGTTTTAAGGTTGAGGGTTTAGGACTTAGGGTTTAGGTCTTAGGGTTTAAGGTTTATGTCTTAGGGTTTAGGGTTTAGCACTTAGGGTTTAGGGTTTAGGGCTTAGGGTTCCGGGTAGTAAAAACATGGTTTAAGATTTAGGGTTTAGAGTTTAGGGTTAGGGTTAAGGGTTATAGGGTTGAGGGTTTAGGGTATATAGTGTAGGGTTGAGGGTTTAGGGTATACTATTTAGGGCTCATGGTTTAGGGTTTAGGGCTCATGGTTTATGGTTTAGGTTTTAGAATTTAGTATTTAGGATTTAGGGTTTAGGGTTTAGGGTTTACAACTTAGGGTTTAGGGTTTAGGGATTAGGGTTTAAGGTTTAAGGTTGAGGGTTGAGAGTTTAGGGTATAAGGTTTATGGTTTAGGATTTAGAGATTAGGATTTAAGGGTCATGGTTTAGGGTTTAGGGCACAGGGTTTAGGGTTTAAGGCTCAAGGTTTAGAGTTTAAGGTTTAGGGATCATTATTTAAAGCTTAGGGTTTAGGGCTTAGGGTTTAGGCTCACCCATTCACTCACTGCAATGTTATGTGTCTTACCCATTCTTATTAGTATTGACAGAGATTATTCAACTAAAAAGGGTTCATTGACTTCATAGGAAAACCATTCAAAGGGAGTCATCAAAATTTGATGTCTTTTATCTGTTGATATTTTGAAGGAGGGAAATGTCAGATATCTAAGAACAGTTTGGTACAAAGAATTTTGTTTGGCGCTCTTTTGAATAATTCTTTCAGTTGGAAGTTTTCAGGAACAAAGGTTTCATTTGAAGAACAAAGCTTGTTATGTCTAGTGCTTGTGTAAGATGGAAATTTGAGAGGATTTCTGAGGTTCAATTTTATTTTCCAAGATGCATTACTCCAATGTTTGAAATTTTTTCTCCAAATGCAATGACATTCTGATTCAGACACTCAATGATTCCTGAATGTCCAATCCTGCCACAGACCCTAGTAGTCCTCGATCCTTGGATATAGGGAGACACAATTACTTAGCTTCCATTTATAATGATAGAGATATTTGTAAATTCGTGTTATGACTCTAAATCTATATGAATTTCAATTTGTTTTGAAATCACATCACACCCTTCACTAGTCTTGATGACTACCCCTATCTTTTTGAAGGCTCTTTTGAAAGCATCCATGGGTTTATCATAGAAGGAATTATCAATGAATGGAAGTTCACTGAGTCGTATGCCAACTGACTCCCATTCAAAACTAAACAAGAAATATTTACTAGGTGATTGATAACCCCTTTATTTTCTTAGTCATTCCCCTATTTCTATGCTTATTTTGAACACTTCAAGAAGTTCTGTCAAATTCTCTATTCATTCTAGTAAAAGAAAAGCTTTCTCTTTCTCCAAAGGAGAGGATACTACAATAAATTTGGTTATGATCTTACACTTCCGCATTGGTATATTCTCTATGTTTCTTCCATTTCCTTTGAGATTAATTTTTGTGTTGCGATGGTTATTTTTTCCACCTTCCAATGGGTCATCCTTGGCTTGCATAATACCATACATGGAAATATGAGAAATGTGAAATTTGTTTCAGAGTGTGAAGAAATTGACATTCAAGAGCGCAAGTATATGTGGGGAGAAATAGGTTTGGTAGAGATGTGTAATATGCATTGTAAGGCACAAGGTAGATGTCATATCCATTTAGTTACTCATCCCACCTCTCATAAACAAGGTAGTTGTACAAGCAAACTCAATGATGGTTCTAGGCATGAGACTAGGAAATATTGATGAAATATGGTTCGAGGTTTAGGGTTTAGGGTTTAGGGCTCATGATTTAGGGTTAAAGGTTTAGGGTTCAAGGTTCAAGGTTAATGGTTTACATGGTTAAGGGTTTAGGGTTTAGGTTTTAGGGTTTAGGTTAGGGTTTAGGGTTTAGGGTTTCAAGGGTTAAGGGTTTAGGGATTAGAGTCAAGGGTTAAGGGTTTAGGGTTTATGGTTTAGGATTTAGTGTTTAGGGTTTATGGATTAGGGTTTAAAGTTTAGGTTTTAGGATTTAACATTTAGGGTTCATGGTTTAGGGCTTAGGGTTTAGGTTTTAAGGCTTAGGGTACATGGTTTGGGGTTTAGGGTTTAGGTTCAAGGTTTAGGGCTCAGATCTGGATTTAGGGTTTAGGGTTCAGGTTTTAGGGTTTAGGTTTTAGGATTCGGTGTTTAGGGTTTAAGGTTTAGGGATTAGGGGTTAGGGTTTAGGGTTCAGGATTTAGCTTTTAGGGTTTAGGGTTTATCAGGGTTTAAGGGTTTAAGGTTCATGGTTTAGGGTTTAGGGTTTAGGGCTTAGGGTTTAGGACTTAAGGCTCAGTGTTTAGGGTTTAGGGCTCACAGGTAAGGGTTGAATGTTTAAGGTTTAGGGTTTAGGGTTTAGGGATCATGGTTCAAGATTTAGGGTTTAGGGTTAAGGGTAAGGGCAGAATGTTTATGTTTAGGGCTTAAGGTTTAGGGTTTAGGGTTTAGGTTTAGGGAATGTTTAGGGTTTAGTGTTTCAATTTTAGAATTTAAACCCTAAAATATTTAGGTTGAATGCTGAAATCCTGAAAATTACCTATGTGCTGATCATATTATACTATAAAAAACTATCTCCTAAACCGTGACTCATGGAGCTGTGAGACTAGTTCCATAAGGTGTAGAGTGACCCTAATTTCTTATATTTACTAAAATAAATTTAAAGTATAAGTTTTTCATTTATATTTAAACATTTATTTTTGTAAATAGAAGCATGCCAAAAGCACATATAATGTCTATACCATGCAGAATGTACACGTGTTATAGCATGTACGCATTTTGTGTTTTTCCTTTTTCCAATGCATGCCTCTAGGCTTGGATCCGGTTTGGATCCCCAAGCCTGAGGCATGGACCTACACAAAACACAAAAAAAATGTGTTTTTGCAGGAAAATGACAAAAATGCCACTTCCGCCATGATAAATACACATAAAACGATCGATTCGTTTAAAAAAATTATACCACAATGTAGAGCAGAGTTTCTTCTTTCTAAAAAATACTTTTACAAATTTTCTGACTAATATAAGGTTTCCATATTATTTATTTTCTAACTATTCCTTTTATAGATATTTTTTGAAGTTTAAATATGTCTATCTTTCGTCATGTATCTTTTTTTAGGCTCATCGAAATTGAAAAAAAATTATACTAGCACAAACTAGGCCTAATTATATACATATTCAAAAAAAAAAATCTAATTTTCAATATTTTTTGAGGTAGTTAGGGGGGGCACGGTTGGAGCTCCATTATTTTTCAAAACATAAAATTTATGTACTAGAAAAATCATACAAAATAAATACTCGCTAAAAAAATCTAAAAAAAATTCTAGCACAAACTAGATGCTCCTAGCTATATTTCTACCAAAGGGTTTTCAAAAATACTAAATGGTGCTCAAAAAATGGTAGGGGACACGAAAGTCACTCTATTATGTTTTTTAACAAAAATAGGAGCACATGTTGGTATTTTAGTTATTTGACCCACTTAAACTTATCCGTTTTCAATAAAATTTAGTAGCTTAGAAACTAGACTCAAAATTTTATGATTCATGTTTATACAACATCTTCCAAATTTTGAGTGTAACTATTTCAAAAAACTTATACAAGTTGAAGTTTTTTATTTTTCAGAAAAATGCATCCACTTAAGACCCCCTTTTGGCCCCCCAACTTGGCACACTTACCCACACTCCATTTTTATGGGTCTTATAAAGTGTTGAGGCCAAATTTAGGATTGTGAGCATTTGGGAGATTTTTTTTATAATGATTCATAGGGAAACCAAAGAAAAGCGAGTGAAGTTTACATAGCCTAGAAGTTAAAGAGCTTTCAAGACCTAATTTTGGCCTTTAAGCTCTTGACAACATCAATTTCAACATCTTTTAACACACAACTTTGACACATATTAGACTCTTTTATGACATTTTCCCCATTATGATTACCCTTACATTGTCTTTGTTTCCTTTATATTCCAATTCTATTCACTTATGATCATTTCCCATTTATACAAAAACATCATTAATCCTATGAAGACATTTCTACATTTACATATCTTTGGATTTGACCCCTAGGACAACACTAAAGACACTAGACATTACCATTCCCAGTACTATTATTATTTAACCCTAGAAGTATTTTAAATTGGAAACGTCGAGTATCTACTGAATCGGAGAGTGCACCAGTGAGCAATGTGAGACATGAATTACATAAAGGAAAGAATAGGCATACACACACAAAACTGCAAGTTATGAAGAACAATGAGATGATTTCAATACAATATGAAATGGCTCCATCTCAATACTTTTCTCCATATTAATACATTTCTGAATATATTAGCTCAATAATCAGATGTGCATATAAAGGAGGAGGAAATTGAAACTACCACCTAGATTAGTGGTGAATAAATCTCACTAACTGATACTGACAGTGGAGTTGAATCCTCACAACTAGTAAGCTAACTCAAAACAACTGGTAAGCTAACTCAACATAGCTGGTACACCTTAAAAAGTTAACACAACAAATGTGGAGCTAACACAAGTGCAATAATTATCCTAATAAATAAGTAAAAGGATAAATAATAACCTACACTAACAACCCTTGTAAGCATAGCTCAGATGGGTAAAAAATGTGTACCCTAACAACCCTTGTAAGCATAGCTCAGATGGGTAAAAAATGTGTATCCCACTAACAAGGCCTAATGAGGTAGCCATGTACAATAACTAATAAAAAGGGAACACCACAAGGTACCAAAAACTAGTGATAAAAAAGTAGAGAGAGAGAGAAAGAGAGATAAAATGCCCTACAAGGCATCCAAGAAGCATGGATCCAAAAAATCATACAATGTTGAAGAATTTTGGTGTGCACTATGGTTTGAATCCGACTACTTAATCACAAAAACAAAAAAACAATTGACACTAGGCTTCACCAGAATAGCTCCATACAAAGAGAATGCCAATGGAGTGATATCAAAAGTGCAAAAAAACCCCAAACATAATTTTATAAACTGCTACAAATATGTGTCTTATGATCCAAGAAAAATAACCAAGGTATTAAGGCAAATGACACAAGATCCAAAGTAATAAGATTGCAACGATCCAAGAACAACCAAGGCAGTAAGGCAAGGACACAATACTCGAAGAATAAGGATCAACACCACACCCTCCCATACTATTGAATGGGTGGAATGACACTACATAATCAGTATGAGTAACCACACCACTACTCAAACACTAACAAGATGATACTTGGATATAAATCTCATTCAATTTTATTCTAAAATTTGTAGTGAACGTGAAAATAGCCCTCCTTGGTGATTGTGATGAAATTTATAAATATGAATAAAACATTTCCACTGTATCACAATCATTCATTAAGATAGGTCACATCTAGGTTTTATTCAATGATATTGATTAAATTTGAATGCTAGAGTACAAGTAAATTTTAGTTCGACAATTTTAAATAAAAGACCATAATGAAAAAATAAAATGTTATAAATGATAATAAAATGATATTCCAGTATAAAAGTATTAACTCATAATAATAATAATAATAATAATAATGGCATAAAGCCTAGCCATGATTGACTCCACAAAATAAATGGATCATCAATGTCAACAATATAGTTCCACCTAACATCACTACAATTCATGTCCAACCACCAACACTCCCACTAACATCTCATAAACCACTAACATCACCACCCCCAATATCAACTCTCTCATACCCACCCCAAAAACCTCCATCCTGCCATGTATAATTTGAAGTGATAATCCACTATGAAGTAGACTCAATATTTAGTTTCTTCTACAAAAAGGACAATGAAAAAATTATTAAAAAATCTCATAAAATAAACGTATAATCAAATATATTTTTCAATCAATTTAAACAATGTACTTGTTTTGGTTGGCATTCTTGTTCTTCCATTTCCTTCTATATATAAGTGTTTTATTAAAATGAAAAAATTAGTGAAATCTCTATAATTAGGATTGAAACTTTGAATATAGATATGTTATCATATTTACATTAATATACAACAATAAAACATAAGGTTTTATTTGTACGCATTCAAAAATAGTCAATGAGGCATGTAACTAGGGTTAGAGTATCCACTTAGATTTTCTATTGCTTTGGATATGGAAATAGTTCAAACAAGTTGTGAAAGTTATGAAATTCCTCTATCTCTAGAATTGAGCTTTGAAACCTTTCTCGACAGTAGCGTTGCATTTAAACATTAGTATGTGGTGTTTCTTTCCTTTTTGGTGTTAGTTTATAGTGTTTCTCTACACTTCCTTTTTGATGTAGATCACTTTGTCTCCATATTTAATGGATCTTAATACTTTCACTTTTCCTATAATATTTATTCATGCTCATATATTGATCAAAACCCTAATTCTTGCATAACAATCATATATACATTAGATACCAAAAAATGGTTAATGTGATTGAGTTGGATTGTCATTGGTGGCCAACTCCCTTGTTGATTTTGACCAAATTCTATAATACATTTCCTAAATGAGGGCCTCAAAATCCATGTAGTTCTTCTAGTGCTCATGCAAGAGTGAATGCAATTCTAGAGTTCCCTCCCATATGTTTTCCCATGTGCCTCAACACCAATAGTTGGTTGAATAGATATCTTCAAATGTAAAAAATATTTGGGTATGAAAAATTAAATTCTTGTAGATAGATATAAGATAACTTTTTTTTACCTTTGAATTAATTCTTATAGATAGATATACGATAATTCTTTCTAGTACTTGATATTGTAGACCTCTTAGCAATATTATATATATGAGGCTTTTAATTGGAAATTAGAACCTAATTGCATGCAAAGATAGCCTAAATCTAAAAATAAATAAGATAAAAATGGAACCAAAAGATCAAAATAGATGACATTAAGATATAAGACACTAATACATTGAAATTTGTATAGTATCATATAATTGTAGTGTCTAAGTTGATGTTATTGTCCCTAGGCATATAATAAACAATGATCCTAAACATAACTAGAGATAGTTGTGACATAGTGAAACAATTGACATAGGGTGTAACAATACATCAAACATTGAGAAACAAGCCAATCAAAATAGAAAAGACAATACCACGTGTCATTATATACTTATTTTGTTGATTAAAACTCTTATATATATACAATTGATAATAATGTATCATGTAATAATGTTTTTACCATTTTTAGGTGTCTACATTTGTCTCCTCATCCCTTTAAGCTAACAAATTAAAAAATTAGTTTAGAGGAGAAATAAGAAGCATACCTATTTGATTGTGTTTCTTGTTGTAAGGTGTCATTTGCATGGAGATATCGAAAGCATATCACAATGTGTAAATTGAGTGGAATATGAGATAAGAAGTGAAGACATGGAAAAATTGTAAGTCTTTCATGTGACCCAGCTACTTGGAGAAAAGGATTATTATAGGTCTTCAAATATTGGAGAATGTTATTCTAACCAACCCCTATCAAATTGAATCTATAACTCCTAAAATTTGTGTAATAAAATAGAAACTAAAAGGTTGGGTATGAAGTAATTCCTAAAATTGAAGAGGAGCGGAATCTATCGTGTTGTAGACACAAAATCATGCACTTTGAGTCATTATTTAGTCTCGGTCTAATACTACTATTCATATGGCTCTTAAGTGAAAATATTAATAATTAACCCATGTCTTTGGCCATTTTTGCATTGCTTGTTGTCGTATTTTCGATCTTACACTTGAACTTGCCCAATTTGTATTGTCATTATGTGTTTTTCCTATTTCTAACTGGGGCACCCCAGGCGCCCTGATCCCCTCTGGGGCGCTCTGATCCTCTTTGCACTTTACTCTCACCTTTTGGGAACTTTCTAGCTGTTTGAGCTTTCTATATTTGTGGTGGTTGGCATTTTTGGGGTTATTTACGAAATTAGAACAAGGGAACCATATAAATATAAAGTTATTTAACCATAATGAGGGACCAAGAACTAGCCATCTATTATCACAATCTAGAGTTACATCCATCGAAGGAATCTAAAGATATATTTGCATACATCTAGCAACATCACAAGGCACATAAGGATGGTTCATATGCATCACACTTCATAGGAGGGGAGTCTATTGTTTTCATGCACACATTTAGTGCATTTTACATCTAGTTATTTGCTCACTACTTCACAAAGTGTGACTGTCCCAAGAGCAACCTAGGGCATGATTTGGACACACAAAACTTGAACTACATTGGGTATGAGATGTAGTACAATTCTCAGTGATAATTACATCAATTTGGAAGCTAAGGATATTCTAACCCCTTCATATGCATCTTTCTTTTCTTAGGGTTTTGATGCCTTGTATGGGGTTTTACAGGGGATTCTTCCATCTCCTATTCACAATGACATTTGATGTAGTTTAACGACATTAGTGTGACATGAAGTGAACATAGGTGAACATACAATGACACTCCAGAGGAGGTTTTATGGTCATTTTTACAGACCAGGCCACCCATATCTCATACCAGGGCACCCACGGACACCCTATCCCTTTCTAGATGCCCTAGTCTAGTTAGATAACTTAGATTTGTGTTTTCTCAGGCTTTTGTGCAGTCGTTTCCTCCTCATGTTCACCTGGGTTACATTACGACATAGTACAACAACAACAGGGAATCAACTAAGGCTTTTCTTAACCCTTATTGCACACTATGGTTTCAAATTTTCTAGCTTAGTTTTCTTAGGTATATTTGTTATATTTTATTTGGTCATTTATTTAGTTATTTTACTAATCTTATAACATTAGATTACACTAGAATATTTCTGTTAGTTAATCATTTTGGTGAACCCAAACTCGATCTTCACACTTCTAGGCTCATCATTATTTTCTTATCATCCTATAGTATAGTCATCATGAGTATCTCAATCAGTGATTATTTTCTTGGACATATCGATTTAAGTCATAGAGTCCAACATCTTCTTGCTATTACTCGCATTCGTGGTTATATGCATCTTGACTCCATATATCAAACTTTCATAGATGCATTTTGTCAACATCTGACATTCAAGTCCAATCTTCCCACTGATCTTAACACTTTTGACAATGACCCACTGTTGCATATTATGATTCAAATTTACAATGTTGGTATCAAACACACTTTAATTGATAATGGATATGAACTTCATTCCTTGAAAAGCTTGGTCTTTCCTCTACCAATGTTAGTTCATTGTCTCTTTCAATTGTGCATATGATGGTTAAGTTCACCCATGCATAGGTCAAATTATTCTTCATATCACTGCAGGTCCAAAAACTCTCAATACATTCTTCTTTTTCATTGACTTTCTGGTCTCATACAACTTCTTACTTGGTATAATGTAGTCAATTTTTATACCCCTTAACAAATAAGGACAATCCCATGCGCTGTCTGCCCTATCACCCAGCGGGTGCTGGGTGCTCACTTGAGGCACGCGTGGGTGTCGAGCCCCTCTTTTATGTGAGTTGTGCAAGAATGTAGCATAGATGCGTAATAGAAAGATAGAAGAAACTCCTTATTCAACTGAGAACTTAGAGTAAATGCTACACTAATGTATTCATTTAGACAAGAAGCACATTGAAAAAAGATAGATTGAACCATGAGGGAAAGAGGATGCATAATGATTATACTCATTCATATGAAACACACTGAACATAAAAAAAAGAGATATGTATGAACCGTGAACCACATATATTCATATTTGAACATGTCCAGTAATCACATTACATCTATCAGGGTCATTACAGACCAAAATGATAGTGCAGATTAGAACCATGTAGCAAGACTGGACTTACGTCCCTTACAATGTAAAAGAAAAACATGTACCCATCCCTTGATACATCATTCTTCCTACAAATATCCTAACCCAACCCATAAAGCTCTCCATGTATTTCTGTAGAGCTTCACCTCTCATCTCTCTCTTTCTCATCTCCCTACTTTCCTTTATTGGGTGCTTGTATTTATAGCCTTTCTCAACACCTTCAAGCCTTTTCACGGGAGTTGCAGATCCATTGCCAAGTGTCCAAGGTGGTCCTCCATGGGAGCATGCTTCTTCAGGCTCGAGCTCTCCACTCTTTGCAATGATGGCCTTCTAGAATCTTCCATCGCAAGGTATATTCCTTCCTAGGCCACCCTATTGCTAGGATGACACCTTATCCACTCCGCATGCACAGTTGGGTCACACTTTTCTCATGTTCTGTCTGATACAACCAAATATGGCTAAGTCCCAAAACCTTTTCTTTGCCTTGCGTGTGCCACTTGTTCTACGGGAAAACCCTCCTAGAACCCTGTCCTTACGCGTCTTTCTCCTTGCGCACCCTTCTTTAAGTAGGTCATGTACATGGAAAGTGCCCACATGCTTCTCTATGTACTTAGCCAATAAATTAGGGTCCCAACATCACCCCAACACTATGCCTGTTCTCCTCCTCGGGAACACCTTCTCAAAGAATAAAGAATGATTGTCCTTGAATAGTTTTGAGAAAGAATAAAGGAATGAATAATTTTGGGGAAGAATGAAATAATGGGGAGCTATGATTATTTCTGCAAGAGGAGAGGGAAATATTTCATCAAGTCTACCTCCAACTTATTCCAGGTATTGACTTCACTCTGTGCTTATTGAAAAAGGTCACTGACTAGGGTGCTCACCTCTTCAAAGCTTAAGCCTTCTCCCTTGGCACTCATGGTTTCCACAACCTCTTCAAATTGTTTTCCCATATCCTCAAGTGCATCCATCCTTGAGTGATCTGAGGATAAAATTCTTTAAGCCATGGTTCTTGATTGAGAGCCTTCGCAAGGTCTCAATAGCCTCTAATTTCTTTCCACCTTAGCCAAAATTTTATCTCTTTCAGCCCTATTCCCCTTGTTTTTTTCTTGAAACTCCTTGAGCTCTGCCTCATGGGTGGTGACCTAGGATACTCACCACTCTATCCCTATCAGTACAGTTGTCATAGGTGAGCCTTTTCTATGGGTGTGATGGAATTTACATCTGTGAGGTATTTCTTGTACTGGGACACAATTCCACAACCTTCATCTTGTCCTCCTTTTCCTGGCATGCCAACACTTCTTCTGCAAACTCTAATGCTAGTGGTTTCCTCTCCATGGTGAGAACATGAGTTAAGTCTTCTAGGCATTACAGGATTGATTCATATTTTTGCGTTGGTGGTGTCAAGTCTAGATGCTTCAAGATAATGGTGCTTGTGATCATCTCCACTTTCTTGGAGACTTCACATACCCTTGCCTTCTCTTCCTTTAATTCATGCCTTAGCTGAGCACTGACTAGTTCCTCATGTTTTAACTCCTTAGTTCTTTTCTCCAAGCTCCTCTTCCCTTTTCTCCAGCTCTTCCTCTAGAAACTTCACTCTGTCATTCCTCCCAAAGAGTCTAGCTTCTACTTCCTCAACTGAGACTTTGTTCATCACACGTTGCAAATTTGTTCGTCAGTTACCTACTGAGTGTTCACCAAGGGGTTGGTCCCTTTTGATTCTGGCACTTGCATTAATGCCCCTTGGCTCACTTCAAATTCTGGTTCATCGATGTGGGACTCAAATTCCCAAGAAAGCATTTTCCTTGTCCGAGGGTATGCACCTTCCTCATCAAATGATGTCATAGCCAAGAGTTTCTCCATTCAGTATGGTGCTTTGAAAGCATGTGCAACACCTTGTTTGGATCATCAACATAATCCATCTTCTAAACCTTTGGATCTCTATGTGCCTTCTTCCTATGTGTGTGCCCTTTGGGAAGCTCACCATCAAACTGGGGCCTCCTACTACATTGTCATGATCTTTTCTGACACTTTCTTCTTCATCCTCCTTCAGCACTATCTCCACGCTTCGCTCCAACTCTTGTTCTACCAAGGTTTCAATTATCTTTTCCACTTCCTTTTCTGCTGCCTCATTTATCTACTCCTTTGTGAGGCTTGGGGTCCTCTGATTCCTTGTACTTACTTCCTTGCTCCCTCCTTTGTCTTGAGACCTTCCTCCTCCTAGCTACCCTTCCTCCAAACAAAGAGGTAGTCATTCTTCTCTTCCTCTCCCTCTTCCTCTAAATCATGCACCTCAAAAACTGTTGGGCCTTGAACTCCCTCAGGTTCATCATCTTCATCATCATCCCTTTCACCTCTGTAGGCCTCCAAGCTCTCTGTATCCTCCGAATCAGCTTTCTCCATCACCTTCTGTTTCTTCCTAACTGGGGACTTCCAGTATGGGAGATGTTGCTCTCTCTTCTTCCTTGTTTGGTGACTTCTCCTTTGTGATAGGTTTTTCCTGTTCTGGCATCTTTTCTCTAACCAGGGACTTCTTTTTACTATGCGTGTAAGTGCTAGGCTTACCACTTGTCTCTGGAGTGCCCACTGTTGGTACAACTTTGGACACTTGGTGCCTTTTTCCCTTGCACCTCTTCTATTTCTCTCTTCGTTGGCATGGGCTTCCTTCTTCCCATAGGGTCTTCAGGAATGGAGACATCACATTCTAGGTATGCGCCCTTTTCAAAATTCAGCCTTATGTGCAAATACACCCTCGCCGTGGTCCTTCCTATAATTGGTAAAGTCAGGGACTTTGTCATTTGGACCTTGTGGGAGACATACTTCTCCATGTATGTGTGCTTCTTGGGGTAGACGAGTTGTCTATCTGCGTAGTGATATGTGGTCTTGATCTACTTCACTAAGGTTGAACCTTAGTCTCTTGGCCTCTTTAAACTTGTTCACCCCCTGCTTGAAAATATTGTGCGGTGAAGGAGAAGGGGAGTTTGCACCAGGGGCTCATAGTTTTATCTACCAATTTGAATCTGCCAATGCAAAAGTGCTGGTATACTACAAACTCTTCTTCTTCATCCAAGAGCACTGGTAGTTGCTCTAGAATTCTCCACTCCACCCCAAACGCATCCCGCATGCACTTGTACCACTTCTCTAGATGTGCCTTGTGAGTGGCCATCATGATGTCACAAGTATATTTTGTGAACCTTTTAGTGGGTGATGGGTCTTCCCCAAATATTCCCAAATAGACTTATCTGGTCCATCATGCACTCTAATTTATGAGAAGACAATAGTGAGGAGGATGTTTCCAAATAATATTTTTTCACCCTCCTGCGCGCTACTTATGATTTCATCTGCAATGAAAGTAGACAAATTGTAGATGGTCCCCTCAAGCTATTTTTGGCATACATTAAGCCATGCCTTGTTCACCTACGTCCATCTCTCCTGATCATTAAGCTTCGTAACTAGGCATGCTCATCCTCATCACGGGGTCTGGGATCTTAGTGATGTCAAAGTATCATGACCCTTTCTTATAGGTGTATGTGGCTACTATCTCCTTGATGGCCTCTTTGTCACTTAAGTCATCATCTAGACTCTCTCCCTCATAGGTAAGGCCTGTGAAATTTGAAATTAACTGGGGAGTTATGCACATCTTGCATCCTACAAAATAGAAATGATCCTCATGCACATGCGTGACATCAGCCACTGGTAGAGGTGCTCAGGTTTTCTGAAGTATGGTAGTTCATAAAGTTGCAGCAACCCTACCTTCTCCATCTTAACCTTTACCTCGTCACTGTAAATGGGCATGCCTTCTGGCATTCTCTTGTTGGTTGGGTGCACCAACTCCAAGGCCATCTCCTTCTCTGTTGTAGTTTTGCGATGGTTATAATCACTCACTATCATCTTCCTTAGGTGTGATTCCCATTCTTTTCCCAGCAACACCCCATCTGGGTACTACATCTCTGCGTACCATTCTTCATTTGTGCTCTTGACAACTGTTGTTTGTTTTCCCTTGCCCTTTTGTTTTCTGCTTCTTTGGTGAGATGGTTGGTTTTCTGGGTGCCATCTTTCTACTAGTTTTAGTACTTAGAACTTCTTCCTCTTGCTCTGCTTTACCACTCTATCCAGCCCCAAGCTTGATCTTCATGGAAAAATCCTTCTAACTCCATGCCCTAGTCACCAAAACCTAACTGGAAAAACCCTTCCATAAGATGACACATGCTTACTCAACTTCTCCACGCCCATGTACTCCTTTCCTACTGGTTTGTGAATTTACCCTAGCTATGCACTTTAGATCTCTCAAATGCTTCCTTTGTCACAAATATCTTGCTTTGGATGCCCTAGTTTGCAAGAGCTTTCTTCCCTTTGTAATCACAATGCAAATAATGAAGTGCTCGACCTCTTATTTATAGTTTTTCCCTTTTCCTAGCATTAAATACTCTCTCACCTACCACCATACTTTGACCTTAAATGTGGATTTTTCCACTAATCCAGTCTTAAGCACCTTTTCCCATGCACAACATCTTGTGAAAACCCCTTTACAACCTTCTGGCGTGCAAAAATCCAACCTGACTGAAGACTCTTATGCGCATGTTCATAGTGCCGAAGGAACTTCTTCTGTCCTTTTCCCTATTTTTTCCCTTGCCTACCTCATGTTGTTCTTGTGCTCTTCCTTTTTCTTGTACATGGTTTCTTCAAGGCTTTCTTGACACCAACCATTCACGTCCATCTCTTCTCTACATGTCTATTAACCTTACACGCCTTTAGTCCTTTAACGGGCCATTCACTGCAACTTCTACTACCAACACACACTTGTATTATAGGCCTATACTTCCTTTCACTCCATCCCACACTAAACTGATGCATGTGGTCCTCTGTGCATACACAACCTCCCAAATGTAATGTGGTTACCAGTGCACATGTGGTGTAAAACAAAACAACAGAAAGGAACAAACAACAAGAAAGGGAAACACAAGAAAAGAAAATGCATTAAAGGAAAGTCTATTCTAACTAGCAACACTGCCTTATTTACAAACACCAAGAAGACTTATTTATAGTAGGGCTTCAGCCTACTCCCATTGAAGTGTCCTGGTAATCTCATCCCATCCAGCACTTGCAACTGGCACACACTTAAATCAAGGATGTATGAGATGATGTAAGGGCCCAACCAATGGAATTTTAGCTTCCCAGGATGGCACAGAAACTTGGAATCATATAGCAAAACCATCTTCCCAACCTCAAACTTCTTGTTCTTGATGTGACGATCATGTCATGCCTTTTGTTTTGATTTTTCAGTCTTCTGGCTCCACCTGGCGAGTGACCATCTTTCGTCCAACTGCATTAATTTTCAATCCTTTCTTCCAGTGCTTTCTCATTGGCTAATCCTCCTGTGCATGCTATACGTAGTGAAGGTAACATGAATTCAACTAGTAGGACATCCTCCATGCCAAACACCAATTGAAATGGTGTGGCCTTATTTAACCTCTTGTAGGTTGTCCTGTATGCCCAAAGAACTACTGATACTTTGTCATCCCAATCTTGTCTACCAACATCACAGATCTTAGTCAACGTGTGACTAAGTATTTTGTTAAATGCCTCAGCAGTTCCATTTTCTTGAGGGTGATAGGGGGTAGTCTTGTGATGGGCCACCATAAATTTTGATAACAGAATCCTAACTGTCTCATTGAGAAAGTGTGTACCTCTATCACTTGTCAAACTCAATGGGCATCCATACCTGTTGATTATATTTTCCCATAAAAATCTAGCAGTTGTAGCCACTGTACAATCCTTTGTAGGTGTTGCCTCTTCCCACCATGTCAAATAATTAGTGCAAGTGATGATATACCATGAACCAGTCCTTCGTGCCACTGGTGAGATTGGTCCTACAAAGTTGATAGCCCATTTCTCAAATGGTTTCGCATTGGCTATTGGTCGTAAGGGCATTTCATCCCTCTTTCTAGGTTTTCCAAGGCACTGGCAATGGTCACAGGCCTTGCAAAACTCAATACAATCTTGGTAAATGGTTTCCCACCAAAGCCCTATGAGTAGAATCTTCCACGTGGTTGCATTTCCCGCATAGTGTCCTCCTACGATCCCACCATGTGCTTCTTCCATAATTGCAATGCACTCATGTTCTAGCACGCATCAACGTAGAACCTCATCATGACCCAATTTGTATAGATCTTCCTGCTAATCAGCATGTAAGATGTGACACATATGGCCAATTGTTTCCTCTCCAAGGCCTTCATTCCTTCTGGTGCCACACCTGTCTTAAGAAATATTGTAATTTCCTCCAAATCGAGGGTGTGCATCGCAACCTAAATAGTTGTGTGTCTGGCATAGTCTCCTCAATGCTCTATGTGCATCCTCCCCTGAGTCAATCCTAGACAGATGATTGGGTCCAGAATTACTCTTTCCTAGCTTCACAACCACGGTGAACTCAAATTCTTGAAATATTAGGACCCACCGACATATGCGCCCTTGAAGAATAGGCTTATTGATTAAGTATTTTAATGCCATGTGGTCCGTGTAGAATATAAAGGGTGTTGCCAACAGATACTCCTAAACTTATACAACACATGTAGATCATGGATAATGCTTCGCGCTCAGTAGTTGTGTAATTTTTCTCTACTAGTGTTAACTTTCTGTTGGAAAAACACAAGGGATGATCAACAATCCCTTCACTAGGTTGTGCCAGTACTGCTCCAATGGTTGTGCCTGAGGCATCAACATGAACATGGAAAGGCTTATCCCAAGAAGGGAATCATAGTATGGTCGCAGTGACAAGCTTATCCTTTAAAGTATTAAATGTCTTATGTTGTACCTCTCCCCAAAGGAAGGCACTCTTGTGTTTAAGAAACTCTTCTAAGGGTGTGGCTATCTTGGCATATCCCTTGATGAACTTCCTATAATACCCTGTATGCCCAAGGAAATCTGCACTGTGCTTTGGCTAGTAGGCTCCCCTAACCCCACAATGACAACAACTTTGGTGGGATCTACTAGTAAGCCCTCCCTACATATGATGTGCCCCAATAATGTTCCAAATGGGGTAGCAAAGACACATTTCTTAATGTTGAGGGATATCCTCAACTGCTAACATCTCTCAAACATTAATCTTAAGTTATCACAGTGGTCCTTCACTAGCCCATACACTGTCCAATCATCTAGATAGACTTGAAGAAATTTGTGGATAAAGTCCTTGAAATGCTTGTACCACAATGTGTGAGAACACAACAGGTGCATTCTTTAACCCAAAGGGCATGACTGTATAGGAAAAACTTCCCCACTCAGTGGAAAAATTTTTCTTCTCCTGGTCCTCCTTTGTGATCTGAACCTGGTGGTACCCTGAAAATCCATCCGTAAAGGAATAGACTTTGCATCCGGCCACTCCTTCCAAAATTTCTTCAGTGAAGGGGGTTGGAAAAGGATCGATGACACAAACTACATTCAACTCCCTATAGTCTACACAGATCCTTATCCTTCCATCCTTTTTGATACTAATGACCATTGGACTTACCCACTCTGACTCTTCAACAGCTTCAATGATGCCTGATGCTATCATCTTATCTATTTCTTCCTTGACCTTCACGTGCAGGTTAGGATTCATTTAGTATGGTCTCTTCCAAACTGGGTGCACACCCTCCTTCAACTTGATCCTCATTTCCCCCAAGGAATGGTGAATGCATTTGAGTTCATGATACCTGCAAGGGAATAAATCCTAGAACTCATGTAACAGATCAATGATCTTAGAGACCTCCTTCTCTGACCAATAATCCTTGATGATGGCCTCCTTAGGTTCCTCTTCTGTACCAATGTTAACCTTTTTTGTCTTTAAAGGTTCATGGTAGGCGTGCACCCCTGTTCATCAACACTATCTATCACATTCACGTGCATCCCTATGGAATGGTTAACATCCAAGCTTTCCACTTCCTCCCCATCAATTACATACACCATCTTCCCTTTTTCTTTTTCCATGCATGTCATGCTCAAGTTGTATCTCTTTTGATTATTCTTCCTCAAAGCTTTCCTCCAAGCCAGGTTCTCCTAGCGAACTCTTGTATTCTATCCTTCTCCATAGCACTATCCCCTATTATAAGGTGTTTGACAACTTGTAAGACCTTATCCACTAATGGCTTTGTACTCCGATACTTAAAACGTTTGAATGAGATTAATTGTCAACTCTTTCCAATTACCAGTTTAATGGTGCATCTCTGAGTGTATATACCATGCGTGTGCACAACCTTGTAGGGTGGAATACAACTTGTGAACCCATAATGAAGGTGGTAATGCTTCTGTGCCTCCCATCCAGGCCGTCTCACATGCTTGGATATGGAATGAAGTTGGTCTCTTTACCATGGTATTCTTTTATATGACCATGGGTCACGTTGCTCCTGTAAAACCTTATAGAAAATGTAATTCTCACCTTGCCACATTCTAAGAGGTTCTCCTGATGTGTAGCCCACCAGCGCATACAACAGTCTCTGAGTAGGTTATAGTTAAGCATCTCTCTTCTTTCCTTCCCATTTCTCCATTGGGCCTCCATTTATTGCAAGAAATCTTCAGGATTGGCCCCTCCAGAGTAACTTGGTAATTTTTTTTCCTCCTAGGTTACCAGAATGAACACACCTTTTTATCCTGGTTACTGACCCCCTCAATTGTCATTCCAATCTAACTCATAGGTCCCATGCACCCAATTTTTGCATGCTATACTGGTGGTGTCACTCACGAATGGAGCATCCTCAAACTGGATAACTCCTCATGTGGGAGGGAATTATCTCAAGATCCCTGATTGAGCACACATATATTCTATCAAGGACTTCTTCTCCCAAGGGTTCATATAGGGTGTTGAAACTTCCATCAACCAAGGGTATAATGACCTGCTCCTCCTTATTCTCAAAACTTATGTATCCCTTGTTGAACCGAAGGTCAACATTGTTCTTATAGCACCATGGGCACCTAAGTAATGCTGGAAAATTGTCTACCTTGGCGAGCACAAGACTTCAAAGTCTCTAATAAACTTGGCCCCCCTGAATGGTGATACTGCATCCTTTCAAGATGCTGATGGAGCCATTTTCATGTTTTGAGTTTTGGTACATATACATCACATTCGTAGTATGGCTTAATGTAGGCCTTCCCATTTGCCGGTGAGTGTATCCAATGTGAGAACATTGACCTCCGCTCTTGTGTAATGAGGATATTACTTATAGCCACCCATAAACGACTTGGGCCCAAGGTGATTTCCTTACCCATTGTTTTGATACCCACGGCTTGAGGGGGAAGGTATCAAATGCTTAAGAAAATCTTTACCATGGGTGGTTTATGAACCCATGGGTGGTAACCGTTCTGGGCTAACCATTCTGGGCCCAGTATGGAATAATAATTCTGGTACCCTTGATACCACAGTTTCTTGCCCATGGTTCCTTGATACCCATCCAGTTTTGTCATCCTGGGGCCTTAAGCAATTCCTATCTTTATCCTCCTTATACCATATGACTGCTCCTTTAGACAGAAGAAAATGTATTACAGATGTAACTTTGAATTTGGGTAAGTGAATTCTGTAGAGTTTGTTGAGCTATAACAATTCTAGATTTGGGTATTGTATTGAGAGAGTGGAGGCTTGTAATATAATCTGAGCAAGTCTCTTGGTGGATGTAGCCCAAATTGGGTGAACCTCCTTATTGTCTCTCTGTGTTGTGTTATTTATCTACACTTTTAGTTTGAGATCTATAATATTTTATGCATATTAGTTTCTACTGTTCATCCTTTGGGATTCTGCCTAAGGGATTATTCCAGTGCGCATGGATTTTACTTATCCAGTCTCATGCACTCCTAACCTTCAAAGCAATATGTTTCTATGTCTATATCTTACTAAGTAATTCATTACATATATCGAATATTCCTACAATGGGGGACTAGCCCATTTGATGTCAGCTTAATCTAGTGTAAAAATTGGTCACATGCTAGTAATAGCCATGTCACCTATGTTACAACTATAGCCATACATGCACAGTATGCTATCTAGGTGTGATTTCATAATCAAGGCAATGGGGATGGAGGTGGTGCAATCTACCTTAGCTTCGTGCTCCATGCTGAGTGATTTGTACATGCTCTTTCTTAATAAAATCTAACCCACGAAGAGTGGTGCAGAATTCTCAACATCACTTCTGTGTGCTCCGCACGCCAATTGCTCTAAAAATAGCCTTAATCTCTTGCAAAATCAGCTAATGACATCCCATTAAGTCTTGACTCTACACCTCCGCACGTGGGCCTTCCTATACCTTCACACCTTTTCTCCTATGTTGCACCACTTCTCCTGTTAGACTGTGTGTGTGAGTTCTACTAAGTGTTTTGCCTCTTATCAACACTCACTTTACCTTTGGATGATGTTACTGTGTTGTCACCAAAATAGGTTCTTTTCCTGCCTCACCATGTACTCTATCCCAAACAAACCTTTGTGTCATACTTCTTTATACTCACCAAAGCTCACCCTTGCACTTCTAGTGTTGTGGCTCATGTGTATCAAACAACTTGGATATCCTCATACTTGTGCTTCTTTTTGCACCATGAGCACTGTAATAACTTTGAGGCACTCACGAGTCACACTTGTAGTATTTTAGCCTAGATCCGCAATTGAAATATTCCTCATGGGAACTCACTTGAATTCCTCCTCCATATTACCATGACCATGAAATCCTCTGCATAAAACCCTTTCCATCAATGCTTCCATCTGTGTATCCCCTCATAGTGGCTCATCATCCTTTGAACTGATTGCAAGGCTAGTCTGGTTTACACCAAGATCAATCCACCTCATGAATCTGGTCAATCAGCCTACCATCCTTTGTGTCATGGATGCAAGATAACAGATCTTACAATAGCAAGATATATTCTTATGGATTGTTGCATCGCTTATCAATAGGGAAGCTACTTGACATCATGGTCCCCATGAAAAATGTTCACAACACCACTATGGGCACGTCCCCTCGATCCCTTTCAAGGGAATTATCCTTGGCATGCCCCTCTACTTCATAATCCCACACCACATACCACTATGAGTCTCATGTGTAGAGTTCACTTGCAAGAGTTAATATTCATCCTTACGTATATTGGCCATTAATAGAGAATTGATTCTAGAAAAGGGCTAATTTAGTATCAACACTCCCAACCTTCAGCAGGACAGAGCACTTCTGGATGCCTCCACGGGGCATGAAAGTATTATGTGACCAATGCCCTTATAAATGGTGTGATCACCCTTGACCAACAAACCATTGATCATTCTTCTGAAACCTGAATGTCATATGAAAACTTTTATGACTTTCCTAAACCATGCATCATACTCGGCACAACTCTACATTCCTAAGTGAACTCCTTTAAAGCAATGCTCATGCTCAAACTCTAGGAATGGAATCTTCCTAAGAAGGCATTTTGGTCAAAGTGGACTAATTCTACCACTAACTGACAGGGGATTACTTCCTCGACCAGTTATGCTGGTTACCTAACCACCGTCAATCAACTTTATATAGCATTTTCATAATTCTTTACATGGGTTGTTCATTCAGTTATCGGCACCTTTTAGAAATTCACGCTTGTGACATCTTCAACATCCTCTATCCCTACATCTCGATGTACGAACACACAACAACGATTACCAAGGACAAGTAGTCGATTCTCCTTCTAGAATATCCAAATACTCACAGGAGCACACAAGATTCATCCTGACATGGCACTGGACCCAGAAATATCTTGCCTTCGATCCATCCACCAACCACCTACACTCACATACGGCTACAACATGGGCCTAAAGTAAGTCATTGCCTAGTTTTATAATTTTTGCTTACTCAAGGGTAGATGCTCTTGTTTGTTTTTATATTTCATTCATTCCATTACTTGTACATCACCTGTCTTCCCACCAACTCCACTATTCAACCATTCCCAAGCCTTTGTATTTTTCCTCTTGCCCAAAAACTCCTTTTCAGCATACCTAGAATGTCTTGTTAACAATATCACATCCTTATCAACATGAGACCTTCATATCTCTATGCAATCATAGAGAGGACCAACTTCCCTGTTTCTAACTATTTTAACCAATATTCTCCCCTGACTGGAACACCGGTTAGCCAACTGGCGTCGGTCAATATACTATATTGGTTCATCATGTTGACCAACTAGTACTAGTCTCTGAGAGTGGAAATTTTTCCTATAACATCAAGTTAAGGGGTCTCTCTCCCAAACATCTCCAAGAACCTAGCACTAATACTCAGGTTCCATATCCTCTGCCTTCAACCTTTAACTCCACCTGAAAATGTTTGCCTCCATAGACCAACCCACTTAATCATCCATATTTAATTGCAATATCCATTTCATGTTGAGTTAAATATCACTTGTTGTCATGTTAATAGGATATACCTAAATCTTATGAACTACAATAGTTTGAACTATCCTCCACCCTAGCTACATCACCCAGTTGTATTAAATCAGAAGATTAGACAGCAATTCGAGGAAGCATCACGCTTCCTAGATCTATATTTGTTAGGTAGTTATCTAGCTCTTGTTATCACCAAAGGAATACTATTTTGAAATGGTCCTCTGTTGTGTTTCTTATACAGGTAGTCCTTCCCGGAAACTCAAAGGAAATCTCCAATAAGAGTCCACTTGAAATTATATTCAACGACGTACGCAACGCACTCCCTATCCGTCTAATGATCCAACACAGGTGAGTCCTCCTACGCTCGATCTACCTATCTTATAGCCTTTTATTGCATCACTTTTGAGGTCCAAACGCACTTACACACTAATATTAGGAACAAATTGCATAGATATTGGTACCCATGTTATTTTCAACTATTTGAAGAAATTCAATCATGATAAATGTTCATCTTTTGGTACCATATTTATTTATCAGTGTATTTTCCCTAACAAAACAAATTGGTGTTCTCACAACAGAAAATAATTTTTCTCTCTTTATCTTTGGATTTCTATCAAAGGATCTAGGATGAAATCCTCTTCCATCACAAAAATGAATTAATTATTAGCATTCAAGTTAATAAAATTATGTTGTACTTGATTTAACAGATGTCTCTTTGAACATTGAAATGTATATCTAGACTATTTTTATAGGGTTTACTATTATTTAAGGATATTTTTAGTGTGTGTGATTTTATAGTATTACTTCCAACCAGTGGGATGGTCAGGTGGGTGTGGTTAAGTAACCGAGACCATTTCTTAGAATACACAATGGATTATTACAAAAATATATATATTTCTATTAAGTCTCAAGAGCCTTAGACAATATCTACATAGATTATTCCCTCTAAGAACTTGTGAGTAAAATGCTACACTAGTGTATTCATTTATACAGGAAGCACATTACAAGGGTTATGATGTGCTTCATCAGGAAAGACTTGCATAACTTCTTTATACTCACTCTATATTGGCTCCTAATAAAGTCTCTCAATTTTTTAAAATCTCCCCCCAAATGATACATTCTACTTTCCTTTATACATTTTTTGTTCCCACTTTATTTTCCATTCGAATTCCTTTTGGAAACTTCATCATTTCCCACTCATAATTCAAATTCCAACTAAAGCATTAGACTTACTTCAAGCTTACCATACCTTCTAAATACTTCCTTTCTTGTGTCATGTCAACCTGGTAGTTAAGGATGATTGTTCCTTAGGATCCCTTGCCCAACCATATAATTTTTCAGCTTGTATTGTGGCTGAGATGTGTCTTTCATAGTTGATCTCTCATTCATTTTTTTGTTTCTTCTAACATGCCCTCAAGCAAATAATAGCCTTTGTGCACTCATTTTGTGCTCTAATCTTATGGTAATTGTAGATCTACTATACAAATCCTCCTACGCACTCTTGCACAATCGAGCATGCTTTTTCTGTCGCACACTATTCTCCATCTCCTTCATACCCATCAACCTTACACACACCCACTCTTATCCAAAATTCCAAAATTGAAAAAGTATATTCCTTCCTATGCCACTTATGATGTGCCTAGGATAAAACACTTATCCAGGCTTGAAAGCAAAGTGAGCTCACACTTTTCTCATGAGTTAGAGTCCTCATACACATATGGTATGGTTTGATCAAGCTCCATTGAACTTATCCATGTTGCATCTTCTATTGCATGCATACCACTTTCTCCACTTTACTAACTATTCCTTGTAATATTTTCCATGTGTGCTTATCTTACTATTCTTGATTCCAATATGGCCTTGTCAACCTCTTCTCTTTCCTTCTTTCATATCTATTTCCTCCAATCAATCATTTGAGATTTCTTATGTGCACTCTTTTTTTTTTGTTCCTTTCTCCTTCCTAGTGCTCATATAAATCAGAAACATTGAATATCATCGAGATATACATTCCTTTAGGAAACTCTATCTCATAAGTATTTGAGTCCATTTTCCACAAAACCTCACATGGCCCAATATTCTTCAACTTAAGTTTATTATATGTTCTTGCATCCAGAAATATTTCTTTCCAAAAATATGCCAACACTTGGTCTCCAATATCAAAGTATTTGGTTTAATGCCTCTCATTTGTTTGTTCCTTATAACGAGAGTTGTTAGTGCAAAATCACAGCACCCCTGGATGTTGATCAGATTTCTAGGTTGATCATACTAGCATCCAGTGTGATTGCACAACATGGAATCCTTTCTCCAAGTGTGGGACTTGTAAAGATGAGAAAGGAATCTCCAGAGAAGGTTGGTTCCTCTTCCTAAACTACCTGCCACAAGTTGTTCCGGTGCAGGCAAGCTAATCTAATCCTAATCTAACCACCAAGGAGACAGGGAGAGAGAGAAAAGAGAAAAAGAACAAAAGCCTACACTAAAACGGTGATACACCAGAGAAGGAAAATGTTGAACATCTATCAAAACTGCCATGGAACAAGGAGGGGTGAGCAATGAGAAGGATGGACAGATGCATCACGAACCCAAGGATAAATTTCACATAGAAAATGTCCCAAAACTCCATGAACATAGCTCCATACCTGTAATGAACATTAGAACATGCACAAATACCTGTAATGAAGAGAGGCAAGAAGAGAACAAGCAAAAGAATGAGCAGGGATGGACAGATGCATCACAAAACACTTTTTTTGTTGCTCCAGAAGTTTGCATAGAACATCATTTCAATAGTAAAAGGAAAAAACACCATTATAGAGCAGGGGAGGAGGTTCGAACTCCATTTTCAACCCTGGAGAAGAAAAGAAGGGAGGGCAAAAACAAGAATGTTCAACCCTTAGAAAGAAGCCCCTCCTTACAATTTATAGGAAGAATGAGAGAGAAAAGAGAGAGGAATTCCAAACCTACCCCAACCACCTCTAGGTTGCATTTAACTCATCTCATTATGGTGGTGGGTGAGAACCCTAGCAAAAGTGGCGAACTGTATTTTGCATTAAAGTTGGTTATTAAAACGTTAGTTCTGGCCATTACCATGCGCTAGATAAGTTCCTTGATTTTCTCTCTCCAAACTGAACCAAAATTCAAGATTGACCCTAGAATCATGTAGATAATTTCACCAGCTTTCCATTGATATAAAGAACGCAAAAATCTGAGCTCTGGATCGAAAGTTATGGCGATTTGAAGATTTAGGGCAAAAACAGGCCAAAACGGATCGGCAGGAAAATATTTGAATTTTTTCCATGCTCTACCACTTGGATGACACATGTCAGGCTCTGATTCATTCGCGGGTTCATCCTCTGAAAATTCCTTTCGTGCCTTTAAACTTGGACACGTGGCACTATTTTATTGGTTCGGGCCTGAGGGGCACATTTTTACCTTGAGCCAAACACGTAGCAACTTTTCAACCTTCTGACACGTGGCACATTCTGATTTGTCCGCGGGCCTCCTTGTCTCTTTTCGGCCATCTCACCTTTTCACGTCCCACGCGTCCCTCGTGTACTTTTGGCCTAGATGTCCCGAATGAAAATCTCCTGCTTCGGCCAATTCTGGCTTCCTTGTTCCTGTTTGAGGTGAAGACACATGGCGAGATTCCATTTGTTGGCAGCTCTTTCAGCCTTCCGCGTCCCACGCATACTTTTGGCCCAACTGTCCCAGACGAAAGTCCCCTGTTCAGGTGAATTGGCCGGTTCGTGTCCTCCACGTACTTTTGGCCCAACTGTCCCGGACTGCCTGGGACAAATATCTCCGAACCGCCCGAAATGGACTGACTTGCGCCAAACCGGCTGATCCGTGTCCCGCACATACTTTTGGCCCAACTGTACCAAACTGTGCGAAACAAGACTTAGGCAATTTTCTTCATTTTTCAGCTGGTTTTCCTTTTCGCGTCCCGACGTCCCAAATGCTGCGCAGACCGCCTGGCTGCTTTTCGGCCGATTCGTGCCCCGACGTCCCAACTGTCCCAAGGACCACCTGGACTAGGACTTAGCCGATTTTCTCTGTATTTCGGCACCAAACTTGGCTTTTGCAAATTTTTCACATTTTTAAAACTTACTGGGTTTTCTTCTTGGACAAGAGAGTTAGAAAGAACCCAAGGGCACCCCAGAAACATGATTTTTTCCCTTGAATCAATATACTTTCTCGGGACTAATCCTGCCTCCGATCCATGAGCTCGACCATCTACAGTCTCAATTTTCATAAGAAAACCTGAAACAAGGCTTATGAGAGTAGAAGATTGTTTTGACCCAGGGATTTCATATGTCCATGAATGGATTGTTTCAAGGATGACTTTTTAGTTTCTCTGCATTTGTTTTATTTTGATAGATAACAACTATTTCAGGAAACTATGAGTCTTCTACCATTAATAGTGAAGGGTCTGGCCTCAATAGCTCTAGAGCAGCACCAAAAACTATGTACAAACTGAAAATCATACATGCTCCAAATGGAACATGCAGAGTGTGCACAAGCACTTCTTCTACTAAAAGCAAACCTATCTACTCTACTCTAACTAGAAGCAAAGGTGAGCTAAACGAACCCTGCAACTGGTTGTGAGAAATAACTTCCCTTTCTCAAAAGTGGCAGCCATGCAAATGATTTGGAGCTGAGTGTGGCTACTAAGATGGGTGGAATATCAACAAGAAGCTGACCTTCTACCCAAATCATCAAGGTGTCAGTTGAAGGCAAATTCAATACCTCTTTTAGTTGCTCTGCATTTGAATTGAAGAGGTATGACAGCTGATCCTTGGTTTTTTGCATATCATCCTCATGCTTAGAGGCAAGCATGACTGGTTGTGGCTTCTCCTTTGGCTCCAATGAAGCCAAATACCTGATTGGGCAAGGTATGATTTTTTTGATATGCCCATAGCTCTGATTTTCAACTCCAAAAATGGAGTCTTCTTGTGGACCCTCTTGAATGGATGGTGTGGAAGCAATGGTAGAACCCTTCTTCCCTTTCTTTTCCTCCAATGAAGAACATGAAAGATTTAAATCTTCTAATCTTGATTCCAAAGAGCTGCTATAAGATGCAGGCTATTGGAAATGAATGCTCTCCTCCATGACAGCAGGCTCTTGTGTTTGGAATGTGGATGATGAAAGAGAGAATGGTGGAAACTCAACCGGTTCTTCTTCATCAAAACAGTCCTCCAAATTAGATAGGTAAACTGCCTCATTGCTGTCCTGCTGCAAATGTTCAACCTCTCCCATGGTGTTCTCTTGATCTGTAACTTGATCACCATGGTTTCTTTCATCCTCCAACTTTGAGTTTGAGAGATCAAACTCTTCTTCAGTACTAAAACTTGAGAGAGATGAAGTAGAAAGAAGAACTGAAGGTTCTTCTATAGCTTGCTTTGTGCTCAAAGCCCTTGGATTTGCAATTTTCTCCTCCTCAACTAGAATGTGCTCCTCTTCTTTTGGATTTGGAGTAGCTTCTCCTTCCTCCAATGTTTGAAGAAAATCTTGCTCTTGATTGAACTCTTCCTCCAGCATGAAGTTTGTCAAGTCAAACTCTTCGATCTGCTACTCTAGAGGACAATTTGGGACTGCAAGAACTTCTTCTTCTGCTACAACAAAATCAAACCTGACCACCATTTTTTCTCCAACTCCAACCTCTTCTAAAGGCTTAAACATTAAGGGGATCTTTGTCATCCTAGATTTAAGAGCCCAACTCTTCAGACTTTGAATTTCTTCATCTTTGTTTGGCTTCTCTTTTTGCTGTTGTTTTCCTTGACTAGCATTCTGATTTTCATCCTCCCAACATGGATTTGGGAATGCAAGAGGAGAAGTGGATTGTAACTCAAATGGCTTGGAAATTTTTTCGTGGTGGTGGAGGTAGAAACTCTTGTTTCTTTGGAGGAGGGGGTATTTCTGTTAGCTCTTGTGGAGGGGATGACTGTTTGGAAGGAAAAGGGACAAAAGAATTGAGATGAGGTGGAAGACTGAGAGGTGGAGACATGGGATCAAAATTTGGGATAGAAAATGGGGAGTCTATAATTTGTAATTTCAAATGAGATGATGCTGCTTGAGTAATGGGAAGAGAAAAACCAGATGATGGTGTAGAAATTACCCATTGACAAGGTTGTTCAATAACAAGTGTATAGGCCTCTATTTCTGCTATCCATTGTGCAAGTTGGGGCAGCATCTTCATCATGAAGTCCAGCTTCTCCTGAGGGCTGAAGTGTCTTGGAAAAGGGCCTCCTTATGGACAAGGAGTCCTGCAACCAATTTTGAAAGCTCTCATTTGAGCTGTTGCTCTAGACTACACCATCTTTACCTCCATCTTTTGGATTTTCTCCAAATAGACCAGCATCTTGCATTTGATTGTCTTCATTATATGCATACTGTTGCTCTTGGAAAGCTCCATAGCCAAAATGATTTTGGCATTGCTGCTCATATGGGTATGCATGCTGATTTTGAATTTGTTCAAAATGCTGATTTGGAGGATTTAAAAAACATGTTGGAGGTGGGAAACATTGCTGCTGTTGTTGAAAATGTGAATTCCATGATGGAAATGAAGTCATGATTACACAACTTCATGGAATGGAAAAGAATGAAAGAGATGGAAAGAAATATGGATGGAAAATGGGTCTGCAACTTCAGAAATGGGTTACTAATCAGATGGAGTCGCCAGATGTGTTTGCAAGTGCCTCCAAAGGATGAAATCTTCACAGGAACACACCAACCTGCAAAAGATGAAGTGGAAGACCTCTAAGGTCCCACCGAGCGTGCCAAAACTATTAGTGCAGAATCACAACACCCCTGGATGTTGATCAGATTTCTAGTTTGATCATACTAGCATCCAGTGTGATTGCACAACATTGAATCCTCTCTCCAAGTGTGGGACTTGCAAATATGAGAAAGGAATCTCCAGAGAAGGATGGTTCCTACTCCTAAAATACCTGCCACAAGCTATTCCAGTGCAAGCAAGCTAATCTAATCCTAATCTAACCACCAAGGAGATAGGGAGAGAGAGAGAGAAGAGAAAAAGAACAAAAAGCCTACACTAAAACGGTGATACACCAGAGAAGGAGAATGTTTGAATGTCTATCAAAACTACCGTGGAACAAGGAGAGGTGAGCAATGGGAAGGATGGACAGATGCATCGCAAACCCAAGGATAGATTTCACACAGAAAATGTCCCAAAACTCCATGAACACAACTCCAGACCTGTAATGAACATTAGAACATGCACAAATACCTGCAATGAAGAGAGGCAAGAAGAGAACAAGCAAAAGAATGAGCAGGGATGGAAAGATGCATCACAAAACACATTTTTTGTTGCTCCAGAAGTTTGCACAAAACATCATTTCAATAGTAAAAGGAAAAATTCCATTACAGAGCAGAGGAGGAGGTTTGAACTCCATTTTCAACCCTGGAGAAGAAAAGAAGGGAGGGCAGAGCTGAAAAGATGAACCACCTTTAGAAAGAAGCCCCTCCTTACAATTTATGGGAAGAATGAGAGAGGGAAGAGAGAGGAAATCCGAATCTACCCTAACCACCTCTAGGTTTCCTTTAATTCATCTCATTATGGCGGTGGGCGAGAACCCTAGCAAAAGCGGCGAACTGTATTTGCATTAAAGCTGGTTGTTGAAATGTCAGTTCTGGCCATTAGCATGCGCCAGAGACGTTTTTCAATCTTCTCTCTCCAAACTGAACGAAAATTCAAGATTGACCCCAGAATCATGTAGAGAATTTCACCAAATTTCCATTGATATAAAGAACGTGAAAATCTGAGCTCTGGATCAAAAGTTATGGCGATCTGAAGATTTAGGGCAAAAAACAGACCAAAACGGATCGACGGGAAAATATTTGAATTTTTCCCATGCTCTGCCACTTGGATGACACATGTCAGGTTCTGATTCATTCGTGGGTTCATCCCCTAAAAATTCCTTTTAGGCCCTTAAACTTGGACACGTGGCACTATTTTATTGGTTCGGGCTTGAGGGGCGCATTTTTACCTTGAGCCAAACACTTAGCAACTTTTCAACCTTCTGACACGTGGCACGTTCTGATTCGTCCGCGGGCCTCCTTGTCTCTTTTCATCCATTTCACCTTTTCACGTCCCACACGTCTCTCATGTACCTTTAGCCTGGCTGTCCCAAACTATCTGCGACAAATATTTCCGAACCGCCCGATTCAGGCTTCCTTGTCTCTTTTCAGCCATTTCGCCTTTTCGCGTCCCGCGCATCTCTTACATACCTTTGGCCTGGCTGTCCCAAACTATCTGGGAAAAACATTTCTGAACCGCCTGATTTGGGCTTCCTTATTCCTGTTTGAGGTGAAGACACATGGCGAGATTCCATTCGTTGGCGGCTCTTTCGGCTTTTCGCGTCCCTCCCGTACTTTTGGCCCGGATGTCCCAAACTGTCTGGGACGAAAGTCTCCTCCTTCGGCTAAATCGGTCGGTTCGCGTCCTCCGCGTACTTTTGGCCCAACTGTCCCGGACTACCTGGGACAAATATCTTTGAACCACCCGAAATGGATTGACTTGCGCCAAACCGGCCGATCCGTGTCCCGCGCGTACTTTTGACCCGGATGTCCCAGACCGCGCGAAACAAGACTTAGGCAATTTTTTCCTTACTTTCAGCCATTTCAGCTTTTTGCGTTCTGCGCGTCACGACGTCCCAACTATCCCGGATGCTGCACAGACTGCCTGGTGGCTTTTCGGCCGATTCGTGCTCTGACGTCCCAACTGTCCCAAGGACCGCCTAGACTAGGACTTAGCCGCTCTGTATTTCGGCACCAAGCTTGGATTTTGCAAAATTTTCACATTTTTAAAACTTGCTGGGTTTTCTTCTTGGATAGGAGAGTTAGAAAGAACCTGAGGGGACCCCAGAAACATGATTTTGTGCCTTAAATCAATATACTTTCTTGGGACTGAATAATCTGATGTATGTTATCAAAATTACCTTGGGGGGTGAATTTTGGATAACAACTACTGTTATGATTTTTTATTGGGGGCCTACCCAACTTATGGGCATCAATCTATCCCCTATGTCTTCACATGTGCCTCCTCCATTGGCACACCCACCATTCAAATGTACGCTTTTCTTAAATAATTTTTAATGGGAGCATATTCCATTTGATCCTACTAGAGATGACACTATATGTACACATGAGGGATTGACTCGTTTAGGTTATGATTTTGAGGATATTTCTCCTCCACCACATTCTTCTCATCTTTATCATGGTTTCATTTACATTACTGTCATATATGGTCTATATGCCTTTCATCTCTAAGTATTCCTTGCAAGATATTCTCACTCTTCGCCACTTAAATTAGGACAATCTTGGCTCGATTACATTGGGGGCACACTCGACCCTAATCATACATATATATCATTTCCCATATCATTTGGTTGTGTATTCATTTGTGTCAATTCTTTTCTTGGCTATACATAGAATCTCACTCACGGGTATGCACACGAATGTCTCTTACTACCCTTCACTGATGAAGAACATACTATGGGTTTGTATAACTTACACACTAATGGCTCACTACGTGACCAACTTGACACTATCGCTTACTAGGTCTCTGATGATTGTTAAATTGGTTTTTATCATGACAATGATGACCTCTTAGATGACATTACATGATTCACTTTTGCACACAAATTGGGGGCATAACATCCACATATCCCCCCCAACCTAGCATCAAACATGTTTCATACCATACATCAACCTTTTAGCATACACATAGTCATCTACACTATAAACCTCGTCATTACCTAGTGAAACAGTCTTGTGATTCGGTGCATACTTTACTATTGAGGGAATTCTCTACACATGAAACCCAAACAATGCACATTAGCCACTACACATTAGGAACCACATATCATTACATCTTCCTACATCATATACGTATTGCACACCACATTACAAGCTATCAACATTGCATGTCTTCATACATTCTACACTTTGCATCTTACATCTTTTCCTACATACATCACCCCATAGCTATTGCATATTATGTGCCTTTATACCTCATACATGTAATATAATATTGTATCTTACATCTACTATGCTACTCATCTTAGTTTATCTACACATACTACATTATATACTATTCATCCTACCACACATAGTACACATTTTAAATATTCATTTCTATGCACTACACTCACCACCCGATGACACACTCTAGTCTTACGGTCCATAATGGATTGTTAAGGGTATACAACACAAATGGACCACATCATGCTCACAAGTTATTCATTTAATATTATTTTTATCATTTGGGATTCCTAGGATTAGTGATATATGTTTTAGGCTATAGGGTCACTTCTTCGAGCATCACTTCTTCATAGGATACATCATCACATTTGCTTACATTTTTAGTGGTATAACTTTAGGATAAATCACTACTCCTTTCTATTCATCTCGTTATGATACACACTTAGGATATAAAAGTCACACACATTTCATCTCTATGTCGCATTTCATCACCACATACTCATCACAATGAACTACACACAACACATAGTTCGACCATTTCCTGATGATGCACTCTCATTTTTGGTTCATTATTGACTGTTGAGGGGAAATACTAAATAAACATCACTGCATACAACTTCATTCACTCGGGGGGGCACGTGGCTCCTATCATCCACACAACATTCCATTCCATCCATCCACAACATACTTCATTTACTCTTGCTCGCACTTCATCTTACATGTTAACTTTAGTCACATGTTAGATAGATCTCATGTATGTCATTATCTTTACCATACACACATGCACGTTAATGCCATTTTCTAGTTGTGATCAAAGATATAAGTCTCTTACACACAACATGGAAGCTTGGATACTACCAGTCCCACAATGGTTACTAGTGGCATCCACTTTCATCCACTATAGGTACTATTATTTAATTTTGTACTTAGCACTTTACATTCTTTGGTTATACATGCTTTTGACATATGAGTTATCTTTCTAACATGCTAACGGGTGCTTTGTGTATAAATTTTTTTTATGAAGGGATCTTTGCTTCCATACTTGTTTGTTATATTGTCTACTATTGTTTTCTATTGTATGTAGGCTTTTCCCTTTGTTTGGTGTGCAAACTTTTTTTATTTTATGCGGGGTACTATGTCCTTGAGTGTCTTACGACATAATGAGTGGTGTCCCATGTTTACAACCCACTTTTTATGGTCTATGTTTAGCTTCTTGCGTGTTTACTTGCATTCTAGCTAACACATTGTTTGGTAGTTTACACTTTTCTTCTACATGCATGCTTATTTGTACTAACACTTGTTTTCTAGCCACTTGTTAACGTGTGCCTTGGTTTCTACCAAGAAAATTCCCTTCCCTCTACAGGGAAGAGTTATAGTTTATGTGGTCGGTCCTCTTTAGGGGCCACATTCTCATATCTGTTACATTGCATGTGACCCCAAAGATGGGGGCATAATTTGGGAAAAATATACTACACATTGCTCTAAATTGGTACATTTCTGTTCATTTTTCATCCATGACATAGTGGGTTATACATCGAGTGCTTTCACACCAGTCTATGAACCCCATACATGATGACTGTTTATAGGGTAGATCGTCCTTAGCATTCTGGGGGTAGTTATAGGTTGGAGGAACATCGAACTTTCCTCCCTACACTTCTTTAGCCAATGAAATTGGATCACCCAAAAAACCAAACAGTACAAATATCTCTTCATATATTCTCAAGGAAGCAGTTACAGGTTGGAGAATAATGCAACTTTCTCCCTACACTTCTTTAGCCACAGTAGCATGAGATCACCCAAAAAAAATACACTTCACCGACAGTTACATGATATCCTTTCTACACCCTTTTGTCTCTTCATGGATCAGGTACACATGTTCCTTTTTCATTGTCATTTTCATACTTTTTTTACATGTTTCTTTACATATATACATGCATTTTTACACATATACATGTATATTTGACTACTTGATCATCTTCTCTTTTGTAGGTCCGTCTGTATGGGAAGAAAGCAGTCAACAAAAACAACAACAACACACAAATGGAGGGTATATCACACACACGGGTACTAACCATGTAGGTACACTAAACACATTGGAATTTACACATGTGATTCTGCCCTAGGTTCACTCTCATCACTTTTTACACTTTTACATCTTTACTCTCCACGATCCTTCTTTTTGTCATGCCACACTTTTTCTAGTCCTTCGACACATTTGCTACATCACTCTACATGGATTATAAGGTACACATCTCTATCTAATTATCTTATTGAGATTTCCTCTCACTAACATAAAGAGGGGGAAACACATACACAAAATCACACACTTTGATTCATTATTTAGTCCCGGTATAACACTACTATTCTTATGGTTCTTAAATGAAAAGAGTAATAATTAACCCATGTCTTTGGTCATTTTTACATTGTTTTTTGTCATATTTTCGATCTTACAGTTACACTTTCCCATTTTGTATTGTCATTTTTTGTTTTTCCTATTTATGACTGGGGCGCCCAACTAGGACTGGAGCACCTCAGGTACCCTGGTGCCCTCTAGGGCACCATGATACTCTTTTAATTTTACTCTCACCTTTTGGGCACTTTATAGTCATTTGACCTTTCTATCTTTTTAATGGTCGACCTTTTCAAGGTTAATTATGAAATTAAAACAAGAAACCCATATAAACATAAAGTTATCTGACCATAATGAGGGACCGAGCACTAGACATATACTATCACAATCTAGAGTTGCATCCATCAAAGGAATATAAAGCTACATTTGGATCCATCTAGCTATATCATAAGGCACACAAGGTTGGTTCATTTGCATCATAATTCATAGGAGGATATTTTATTGTTTAAATGCACATATTTACTACATTATACATCTATTTATTTACTCGTTACTTCACAAAGTGTGACTGACACAACAACAACCCAGGGCATGATTTGCACACACACACCAAGAACTACATTGGGTCTAAGATGTAGTGCAGTGCTCAATGATAAGTCCATCAATTTGGTAGCTAAGGACTGTCTGACCCCTTCATATGAATCTTTCTTCATTTAGGGTTTTGATGCTTTGTACGGGGTTTTACAAGTGATTCTTCCATCTCCTATTCATAACAACATTTTACGCACTTTAGTGAAATTAGTGAAAAAGGAAGTGAACATAGGAGAACATCCAACGACATGCCAAAGGAAGTTTTATGGTCATTTTTGCAGACTAGGGTGACCATATCTTAGACCAGGGAACCCATGGGTGCCCCTATCCCTTTCTAGGTGCCCCAGTCCAGTCAAATAGCTTAGATGTTCTTTCTCATAATTTTGTGTGGTAATTTCCTCCTGTTATTCACCTAGGCTACACTATGACATAGTCTTGTGACAACATCGAATCAACGAAGGATTTTCTTAACCGTTATTTCATGCCAGGATTTCACATTTTCTAGCTTAGTTGACTTAGGTATATTTGTTATATTTTAGTTTTCCATTTATTTAATGATTTTAATGCTCATATAGCATTATATTACGCTAGAATATTTCTATTTTAGTTAAGCACATGCTCATATTTTAAACCCCAAAATATACCATAGACTTCCCAATAAAAACTCTTTATATAAGGTGATGATTTTTGTTCTTATTTTGGGTACCGAAAATAATATTATAATAACATTATAACTTAATAGAAAGTCATTTCGATGATTAAATTAACATCATTATTACATTTTAATTAAGCCATTATGTTAATAAATATTAATATAGTTAACAACAAATCCAAAGGTATCAGTTTATCACAACCTTCATATTTAAATCTCCACACCAAGGTAGTCCCTAGGTCTAAGGGAGAGAATTTTATTGTTTGAAGTATTATTAAATTAGTAAAACTATTTAAATTCAATTACCCATTAAGAAGTTTTATTTATTCAAGTAGGGAGGATAATAAATACCTAGGTCACCTAAACTAATTTAATTATTTTTTAATTTAATCCTTAAGGTAATTTAAAGGGCTCTCCAAGACCCATGCACATTAAAATAATTAAGTTAATATTGAAAATATACCTAAATGGATATTTACCCAAGACCAAATTCAAAATTATACTTGCAAGTGAGAAGGCCCACTATGGGACCCACTTGTAAGTGCACATTCCAAGTTTAAGGAGAACAATTGGATTGAAATGCTCTCCAACCTAGAAAAAAAATAGGTCAAGGAAACCCTAGATTTCCTTATAACAAAATATTTCCCCTTTATTTTCATTTCTTTGTCTTATTTTTCTAATTTCTTCTTCTCTTCTATTGTCTAGTTTATTATAGGTTGCTATGTGGAGCTCTGATGGATGGCGGAGGAAGATCTATTGTTTCAATCCCTCCTATTGTTTTTATATGTTGATTTCTTTTTGTATTTGTTCTAAAACTCCAAATTGGAGGATATTATGGAGTTTATTCTTAAATATATCCATTTTTATTTTTGTGAGGGTAAAATTTACTTGTACATGTGGATACAAATCCATTGAGTATGTGGGTCTATACACACTCACATATGTATATATGTATATATGTATATGTATATGTATAATATGTATACACATACACATACACAAACACACACATATACATATACATATACATATACATATACATAGACATATTCATATACATACATACATATACATATACATATACATATACATATACAATAGATACACATACATACATATACATATACATATACATATACATATACATATACATATATAGAAACACACACACACACACACACACACACACACACACACACACACACACACACACACACACACACACACACACACAACACATTGCATTTCAAATAAGAGGGTGAATGACTATTATCTAGCCTACGCTTTAAGGAAGCATGCTACAATGATAAGTGAGGGTGGTATGGTTTGGGTAGGGGTCGCAGCCCCTCCAAAACTTTGCCCTAAATAATGGTTTTACTAAACACCGCTTATTTCACTAGATCAAGACTTATTCTAGTCCAAATAACAAACAAATATAGCCAATATTGGAATCCAAAACTACTTGTTGTGGATTCCAAAATGTTACATACACATACACATACACATACACATACACATACACATACACATACCCATACCCATACCCATACCCATTACCCACACCCACACCCATACCCACACACACACACACACACATTGCATTTCAAATAAGAGGGCGAATGCCTGTTATGTAGCCTACGCTTTAAGGAAGCAGGATACAACGATAAGTGAGGGTGGTATGGTTTAGGTAGGGATCGTAGCCCCTCCGAAACTCTGCCCTAAATAATGTTTTTACTAAAAAATAGTTATTTCACTAGATCAAGACTTATTCCAGTCCAAGTAGCAAACAAATATAGCCAATATTGGAATCCAAAACTACTTGTTGTGGATTCCAAAATGTCAAATATTGGAATTATCTAGACTCTAAAATCACACATATTGGATTCCAATATCACATATGTTGGAATCTAGAATCTCATAATATTGGAATTTAAAATCACGTATATTGGAATCCAAAATCACATATATTGGAATATAAAAAGTCAAATATTGGAATCCATTATATGGGCTAGCATCCGCTAGGCATTGTCTATGCTTTGGACTAAACAAAAAATGTATATGTTTTATATGGGCTAGCAGCTGTTAGACATTATTTATGATTTGTTATGTACAGAACATGTTTCTATTTTAAAAGGGCTAGCGACCACCAACCATTATTTATGCTTTGTTATATAAAGAAAAATATTATATTTTAAAAGGGCTAGTGACCACTAAGCATTATTTATGCTTTGTTATATAGAGAACATGTTTATGTTTTATATGGTATAGCAGACACTAGGCATTATTTGTGACATGTTATGTATAGAACATGTTTCTATTTTATAGGAGATAACGAACATATTCTATTGTTCTTCAATGGTTGTAACAAAGGCCATAACATGGTGTTAAATTTGATGCACATTTATTTGTTTCTTTATTGTTCTTATCCTTAAAATAGTTGCAAATCTTTGAAATAACCGTCACATATGACTTGCATATTATAGATGCGATCATCAATTTTTCTAGAGATTTATTTATATATTAATTATATTAAAAAATATTAATAACAATTAAGTATATACAATATGAATTTATATTTATTTTATGAACAATATAAAAAAACTATTTTACAATTTTTCAAGGACAAGTTTTTCTGATAATTCACCATAGAAGTTATTCAATCATATTATTAGCTTATAATAAGTGAAAATATAAATTCTCCCAACTTATATTTCCATAATCTCATCATAATATAATAGAGTTATACATTAATTTCATAATAACATATGTATGCATATATTATTGACAATGTTAAGCAGTATCATCATAACAACATTATGAAAAGATAAATAGTTATTTAGCATTTTCTTGCTCCAAGTATTTGATTCCCTATACCACATTCAATCCCTAAGACACTATTTGTGATAATTTTTGGTACAAATAAGCCATCAACCATTTGTATTTTGTACAATCTTTGTGTCTTCTTTTCATCCCCACCATAAAATTTTTAGGAGGGTTTCCCTTTGCACCTAATGTAATACACAAAGTGTTTTTAGAACTGTATGAAACTTCTTTTCTACTCCAAACCTTTTCTAGGTCTCTTATTGTTATTCCCTCGACTATATTACAATGTTCCTTTCCCCAAGTGAGTCTTAGATACAATACAATCGATAGTTTTTAATTGAAGCCTGCTGATATATTTTTAACATCAACAGAAATGATGTTGTCAGACTAGAATCCCAGTTCACAATATGGTGATAATAATTTTATAAATTTTGACAGGCCACCTCGCAGATTGACAACTTTCATACCGAACCTGAATGAAATCTTCCTATTATATGTTTTGTTTATCCCATATAGGAGGTCCTCCATATCCAAAATAAGTAAATAACTCTTATCGCTACATGCATAGAAGTAAACAAATTTTATTTTCGTTAGCCACATATCAATTATAACTAATTGAAATAAATAACATTTTAGCTTAAATGTGAGCATAATGTATTTGAATAACAGTTACTGATTGAGATTGTGGCTTGGATTACACTTATATTCGTCGAACCACCCTTTGGTGGAAAATAGTCCTCAACTGTTTATGAGGATTTATGACCACTAGGTTGTGCCATAATTAGCTGAACTACACTTAACTGGAAAACCTTTAATGATGCTAGCCAAGTGTTGTTTTACATACGTACGATGCATAGAGTCCACTAAGCTCTATATACTTTGTTTTAAATTGTCATCTTAGATTACAAATGGATTTCCTTAAAAAATATCTTCGATCCTATGCCAAGCATATAAACTAATGTCTGTTAGTTATCGTTTCCATTAAATTTGTGGGCTTTATAAAATATTTTTGTTGTAAAATACACATGGATATCATACTAGGTTGTGAGTGTTTATTCATGGTGTATACCTCCTTGCCCTCCACAATTATGTTTTCTAATTGTTGGTTGTCTGCATAATCATTTATTGTCTTATAAATTTATATGGATTATTAGTGGTTTTGTTTGTAAATTATCACGATTAACATACCTAGATCTGATGGCATATTCATGGCCGATGTGCCTGTGTCCTCCACATCTGTCATCTGAACTGTAAAAAAACATAAGTTTGTTAAAAAATTTGAAAACCATGGAAATTGAAGATAGAGCTCATTAAACATATTTATAAAATAATTGAAAGTAAATCACCATGTTGAACTGGTTGTGTAGCATCACAATGAAACGGTTTGCATAAAAAATAACTATATAAGTAGAATATTTAGGTTAAAATTCATTAAAAAAATCACTTGTTGAAGTTGTTTTTTTGAGACGAACCTTTATTCATATGAGAATAGTGTTGGACCGAAAATCTGTCGCGCGGACAGATCTATGGATAGACGAGCCAACAGTGTTGCAGGGCTTATCCCCTCTTTGAGACAGCAAAGCGAAACTGGTTTATTGCTACTTCTACTAGCAGGAACCTATGCAAGTCTCACAGATTCTGCCTCCGGGGGTTGGGATCTCATCCCAGTAGAGAGTTCTAGGCTGCGAAGAGAAAAGGAATAAAAGAGGGAGAAGAGAGAAAGATAACAGATCCGAAGGAAGAAAAGAAATGAGTTCCAAAGCGGAAGGGTCAGAAGATCTATGCTTTGGGCTTGGTAGTAAACAGAGCCAAACCTACTTGCATAAATAAACAAAGCAATACTGATAAACAAATGATGGAAAAGTAGATATGAATCTAACAGATCAAACACATACAGATCTAACGTAAGAAAGATCTAATGTATAACACAGCTATTGAGCACAAAGTCTGAATAATTGTATTACTGTTCTTCTCTGTTACAAGGAAAGCTCAAAGTCTTTCTCTCCTCACTTCTATTTCTATCTGAAAAATGTTCACCCAGAATACGACAAGCATTCTCATATTTATAGAAAATGAGAGAGAGAGAGGGCAAAATGGAGTCCAAACACTTTATTTACAAGATATTTACATAATATCCAAAAGTCATGTTGACTTTGACAACTTGGATGGATGACATCATCCCATGATGCAACATGGATGAGGTCATCATTTGTGCCAACACATTTTTAGGACATTCGGAAAAGAAAGTCGGAGAAGAGGGAGAAGAAGAAACAGAAGAAGAAGAACAACTACTTGTCATCATCATCCTGCAGCCGAAAAGGGGTAGCTTGTTTCTGATGCTGCTCAGGTGATGTTATTTGGAACTGAGCGCGGTATTCCAAGAACTTGCTGATCATTGGCCCGAATTGATCCTGTGATGGATCCTGGTGCCAATCACTGATTACTTCGCAAGTTTCCCGCTCTTCTACGAGCTTTTCGAGAAGTTTGGAATAATCTTTCTCCGCCTCAATCAGGAAACCGATGAAGTCCCTGCAAGCCAGTAGGTTATTGATGGATTCGGAGTCGAACGTAACCTCTGGCGCTGTCCCTTGAGAAGCGATCTCCTTAAAGATCTGGATAGTCTCACCAGCTGACTTCAAAGTAAGAGAAGGGAGTGAGCAACCCTGGATTCATGGCGAGGGAATATGATTTTTCTCCATTTGATGCATTGCATCCAGGGCCTCTTCTTTTACTTTGTCTATCTTTTCTAACACAAATTCCAGCTGATCTATCCTGTAGTCCAGAGTGGACATAGTCTTGTTGAGGGCCCTGGGATGGCCGAAGACACCAAACTTAATGAGAACTTCGACTGAATAGTCGAACATTTGTTGGAAGGTCTTGTGTTGGAGTCTAGCATGATCGAGCTCTTCTAATACTGAGCCCGCCAATACTTGGAGTTCCTTGTTTGCCTTTCCGATATTCAGATATAAAACTGACATACTCGGCGATTATTTTCTCACGATCTATTGAGGATTTGGCTCCTCCAAGCAGAAACGGCCATTACCTTGCTCGCCGATCTTTGAGTATTCGTTGATTTTCTCCTGACTGAGCAGCTCAGGAGTCTCGGCGGCAGTTGTGGGAGGTGCACTTCCCATCTTCTGTAAGGTCTGAAGCAAGTATTTATTCTGCTCCTTCAGTAGCCTTTTTTCTTCTTTGGCTTCTTGAAGCTTTTCACAAAGTGCATTAACTGCGGAACGAGCTTCCCCCTGGAGACTTTCAGAGGATGTCCCCATTGTGACTTGGGTCACGGTGAAATCCGTCAGAGACAGATCTTCTTTATCTTTGAGGGGATTGGGGTAGGCTATTTCCATAACCCTCTCACCTGCAGTGCTCTTGGAAAAGCGTGTAACCGGCTTCTGCTTCTTTGCTCCTTTAGCCGGAATGATCGAAAAGTCCATAGGAGCGATGGGAACTTTTCTCTTTTGTTGGCTCAGCTGCTGAGAGGATCCAGGCTGGTCCTATAGAAGAAGGACCAGAGACAGAGGGGGGGCGGCAGCAACGGTAGAGGAGGGGAAGAACGTGGAAACACGCGGGCGGCGGCATTGAAAGAATAGCCGCAGAGGTATCCACGGGAGGAAGGGAAACCGCAGCTACAGAAGGCATAGGAAGGGAAGGGAGCTCGGAGAGGAGGGAAGAAATGGAGGAAGACAAATCACCGAGGGAGGAGAAGATGGATGAAGAGGCAGGGGAAAGGGTAGAAGAAGGGGCGGAGGACACAACCAAAGGGGTAGTTGTGTCGGACACCTGAGGAAGGGAAGGAAGAGAGGAAGAAGGGACAGAAGGGACCTCTGAAGTTGTAGCAACGCCAACATCCTGGGTGGATGGGCCTTCGGGAACGTCCTCCGTGAACTCTTCTTCCAACGTGATGACTTGTTCTGGTTCCGAGGGAAGAGGGCTTTCAGGGGCTTCCTCCTGACTGGTGCTTGATTCACCTACTGCACCCCTTGCCTTTTAGCTGCTTCTTTGACCTTGGAGGTGCATTACCCAAAGGAGAAGTTGTAAATTCTACACCGAGGTAGATTAATCCATTCCATCCGGCACCAGTGCTCGGTTCTCCGCATGGTTTCTTTGACCCCTCTCCTCAATTGTCTGAGGAGCCTTGCTTCTATCAATGGTCGGGAAGGGCCAATTGTCCCCATCTGTGTTATTTGTACACCTTGTCTACTTCATCTTCCGAAGTTTGGAAGCCTTTGGGGACGATGGCCACTCCATACTGAATAATTTCTGCCAATGCTAAGCGGGAGTGATCTTTTCTTCTTAGCGACACCCTCATGGATGACGTCAATGTAAATGTCCTCAATTTGAGGGACATGGATCGGATCAAGCTTAGCCCTCTGTTGGCAAGCAGCCCCTTGGGTCGAATGTAGGCCTTGCTGGGAAATCATGCTTTAGGTTGAGCAATTCTAGCTCAGCAAACATCTCCTTCACCTTGTGATAGCCTGGAGCATGTGTAACGGCCTACTGTGAGGGGGAAAGGAGTTCCACCCTTCTTTCTTCCTCTGGCACTTCTCATGATATGTGACCAGCTGTCTTGACAATTCCAATAGAACCAGCTTTGGTCCAGCATACCTTGGCAACCTGGTGGGTTCACCCAAGAAGTTAACCACCCTTAGATAGGTGAATGTGGGAAATTGGGTAAAAACAAGGCCCCACCCACCTATCCACAGCTGAAACGGTGTTCTTGATTGTGCGGCCGATGAATCAACTTTGGTCGCAGCATGCATATAATGTTATAGAAGAAAGCATCATTGACTTTTGAAAAGTGTTGGATGCTATTCTCCAGCTTTAGTTCTGGATAATATTCATATATTTTGGCTTGAGGCCAAGTTCCACTTCGGTGTAGCCCTGGATAGTCCCTTTCAGACGCAGCAGCATACACTACATAGGAGTTCATATGAAACACTCCTGTTGTGGCAAACTGTTGTAGCGGCTCAGAAATGGTGCTGCTTATTATTTCCCCCCAAGCAGAAGCGCTGTATCGGGCAAATTCTTATTTATTGTTTCCAGGTACCCGCAGCATCCATTTATGGAAGTAGTGGGCGTCTGAAAGCCCGAAGACTCTGCTTAGGAAAGTAATGGTGTCGCTGAGTTCTTCGGAGAAGTCACTTCGGTGGATAGTCTGGGGCCACCGAGTCACTACCTTCTTATTCTTGAGGTAGACCTCGTTCATTAATTGCATGCACAGGTCTTCATTGTCTTCCCAAGTCTTGACACATTCTTCTTGGCTAACCGCTACGAAGCTCCAGTGATGAGGGATGCCAAGAATCTTTTCAAAGTGGCGGGCGGTGAGGTCTATGACCACCTCGCCCTTACTATTTTCGACACATCTTGTGTCCTCGTTGTAAGATTGGGCGACCACCATTATGAATTCGTTATTAACAGCACTGACAGGAATCCCACCGGCGAAATGCAAGGCGCTGCCTATCAATTTATCCATCCATGGGCTCCTTGTTACTTTCTGAGTCCCTATCCAGAATTCATCCATGTCAATGTGACCCAATTCAGAGTCCCTGACATCCATATTACACTCTGCCTGTGATTCTGGCATTCCGACCCCTTTGGTATTTATACTTCATTTCTTCTTCTGTCAGCTTAGCCTTTCCTCTTGGTTTGGCGGGTCCTCTTGCTTGACGTAGACATGTGTTCTTCAAGGCTTATCTGATGATCTGCACGTAGAAGGAGCGAAACCCAATCCAAGAAGCTTGAATTAGTCATTTGATTTTTTATTGGGAATACTGGCAGAAGAAAGAGTTAGAACTTTTGAGGCCTCGGGGGCGCAGCGGTGCACGAAAAATGTTTATAACAAGCTGAATAAACAAGGCGCACAGGAAAAGGGTTGCAACAGAGGTTAAACTAGCACCCAAGGCGGCATGGCGCATGAATGAAGCAGACTGCATTTTATAGAAGGGCGCACAGGAAGTGCATGTTACATTAGGGTTCGGTGCGCCCTTTGGCGCATGGAAAGATTGTGCAGCGATGGACAAATGATGCGCCAAAGGAATATAGCGTGGCGCATGGATGGATTACATAACAGCATGTTATTGCATCGGAGGGTGCGCCAACGCCTATGTAATCTTTTTACTTGCGCGAAAAAGGCTTTCGTGGCATCGAAACTGGGTGCGCTTAGGGGCGCATGGAAATGGGATGCAACATGGATAAAGGGTGCGCCAAGGCTTATAGGAGGAAGCGCGGGATTTATGTTTGTGACATGCTAAAAGGGGTGCGCTTATGGGTGCATGAATTTCAACTGTAGCAGGATGGCAGGTGTGCGCCATTAGGCGCGGATCTTGAGTGCGTTGCAAGTCCGGTAGATGCACCAAAAGGCGCAACTGTCTTAATTGTTACAAGGCGTGCCAGTGCGCCTTGTGAAATAAGCTCTCAAACCTCTCTTTCTTTCTTTCTCTTCCACTTCAAAAAATACTATGGACAAGTAAGGTTTATAAAAATCCTTTTTAAACAAACCAAGCCAGCTACAAAACGACCCCTTTTCCAGCAGATCCGGAAAGAGGGAGGGAGAGGAAGAGCAACAGAAGAAAATGAACAGGACAGCACGGGGGGAAAGGCTCAAAACACATTCAAACTTCGATGAAAACCGGCTAGCAAGTCGGCACACACACCAAAACCGGACAAAAAACAAGCCCAAAGAACAGAAAACATAAAACAGGGAAGGGGGAAGAACCTCTTACCTTAAAAATATAGCGAAAAATCCTTGAGCGGGTCCACAATACGATGAAAGTGACAGAGCAGGGGGCTGACAAGTCCAGAAATATCACGTGCTGACAAAAAGAATGAAAATGACATTGGGCGCGCACTGATATTTATAGAAAAACCTGTCATTAATGTGCCACCAACTTTTTGAAATGGCGCATGGAAACCGTTGTCGACAAGGGAAAGCGTGCGCCTTTTGGCGCATGGAAAGAAATGGTAATAGAAGAATGAGCGCGCGCTTGGCGCACCGAATTCGTTGTCGACATGAAGTAATGTGCGCCCTTTGGCGCACCAAAACTTGGTGTTGCATGTAGATTACGTGCGCCATTTGGCGCATCCCGAAAAAGCGTGCTAACATGAAAAACCATGCGCCAAAGGCTTTTAAGGGCGCGCAAGAAAAACTGATGTTGCAAAGCAAAAACCATGCGCCCAGCCAAAAAAGGCTCAAAAAGACTAAGTTCAAAAACTGAATTTCCCGGGAAGGGATTTTACAACATTCGGACGCGAAGGATCCTCAACGAGGGGTCCAAACAAAATTTTCGGTATGGTTATCGGTAAAATTGCCCTTGTCAATTTTACAGGATAACAGCTGGCTCTTTCTGGGGACTATCCTCGAGTAAACTCGGGGGTAGAGAATCCTAGATCACATGTGCCTATCCATTGGGTACGGAGTCAAAAACAAGGGGGACCGGAGGGAGAACAAAGGAAACACACAAAAACCGAAAGCAAACACACGACGAAAGCAAACACACAACTTAAAGCAAATTGTACAAAGAAGAGAGCAAGCTCTACTTCCTGAAGATCTTGAGATGTTGCCCGCTATAGGGAAGCGGGAGTTCAGCTCCATCCAGATATGAGAGATAGAAACTATTCTCTCCATTGAGTTGCTTGATTTTGAAGGGTCCTCTCCATAGGGAATCAAATTTTCCGTGCATACCCTTTGGCTCTCTTCGCTTGTCCCAGAGAAGGACGAGATCTCCTACTTCAAAATTCCTCTGCTTGGCCTTCTTGTCGAAAAGCTTCTTTACTTGATTCTGATGTTCAGTGATCCTGTCGACCACCCTTACTCTCTTTTCTTCAAGTTCCGCAAGGTACATGATTCTCTTTTCTAGAGAACTCTGAAAAGTTTCATCTTCGATTGCTCGTGCCAAGCGGTAGAGCAGGAAGTTCCGCAGAAATGGGAAGTTCGGCATCAGTGCCATATAACACTTGAAAAGGTGACATACCGAGAGATCTCTTGGGGGTAATGCGGTCCGCCCACATAAGCGTCGTACAAAGACTTGTGCCATATCCGCTGGTTCTCATCTACTAATTTCCGTATGATGGTCACCAAGTTCTTATTACTGGATTCTGCCTGACCATTTCCCTGAGGATAATAATCCGAGGCATGTGCTAAAGTTATTCCATATTCATAGCAAAAAATAATAACTTCCCGGGAAGAGAAGTTAGAAGCGTTATCAGCAACGATTTTGTCTGGAACACCGAACCTGACAATGATATTTTCTTTGATAAAACTGCAAACCCACCTCAGAAGTGGCGTGCTTGACAGGTATGGCTTTCCACCCATTTAGTGAAGTAATCTGTTGCTGTGAGGACTATAGCTATGTCCGGCCACTCGATTGAGGATTGAGTGCACCAATAAAATCAATTCCCCATTGCCTGAATGGTTCATTGATAATGACCGGCCTTAGGGGTGGAGGGCAGCCAACTTGGGCTTGCCGACGAACTATTGACAGGGTTCACACTTTGCCACCCAAGTAGCCGCATCTTGAAAGAGCATTGGCCAATAATACCTGGCTCGGATGATTTTGTGTGCTGTTACGGAAGAAGAAAAATTGGCCTCCACAGGCCGAGTTGTGAAAACTTTCCAGCAGTTTCACTTGCTGGGGTTTGTCAACACATCGCAGGAAAACACCGTCTATCCCGCGCTTGTATAAACCTTCATCCCAGATGATATACTTAGCTGCCCTGAGCTTTACAGTACGCTTCTCCTTTGTAGTCAGGTGCGCTGGGCATTCGCCGTAGGTAAGGAAGAAAGCGATGTCGGAGTACCATTCGTCACTAGTCGCCACAAATAAAACTAGAGGCAGAGAAACAGGCTCCTCTAGAGGGCTTTGCTCTTCGTCGGTATAATTCTTTCTTTCATCAGGATTTTCTGAACCCTTGTTCTCAGCCATTAGCTGACATAGGCCTTTACCCCTTACCAGCTTGGTGGGTTAATATCCAGGTCATATTCCTGGACCTTTGCGATCCAATTCCCTCTTAAGCTTCCAAACTCCTGCTGAGTTAGAATTGATTTCACCGCCGGTGTCAGGGACCAGCACCACCGTATGCGAGTTCAGAATGTAATACCTGAAATTCTTCGCCGCTTTAACAACGGCAAAGGCATGCTTTTCCAATTGAGTCATCTTCAACTCGTGAGGCTTGAGAGGAGAACTCATGAATGCGATTGGAGATTCAATATCCTCCGAGTTCTTTTGCATTAGGATTGCAGACACAGTATGCTCTGATGCGTAGCTATACATGATGAAGTCCTTAGAGAAGTCGGGACATACCAGGACCGGTGCATGAGCAACAGAAGTTTTTATCTCATCAAACGACCTTTTCCCCTCTTCACTCCATCTGAAAGTGGGTGACCCTTTCATCATGTTTAGTATGTGGCGAGTCTTCTCAGCAAAATCAGGGACAAAACGCCTAAGAAAGTTCACCTTTCCGAAGAAAGAATGAACACCATTCTTGCTTGTAGGCAGAGTAAGGCTTTGGATAGCTTTAACTCTTTCGGCATCGATCTTGGTTCCTTCTTTGCTAACCACATGGCCTAGCAATCTCCCTTCCGTGACCCCAAAAACAGACTTTTTTGGGTTAAGGGAAATTCCATGTTCTCGGCACCTGGCCAATACTTGTTCCAAGTGATCATAATGATCACTTCGTCGTTTGGAGAACACGGTTAAGTCATCTAGATAAACTACAATGACCTTTCCCATCATGCCTTTGAAAGCAAAGTCCATGGCCCGCTGAAAAGTGGCACCAGCGTTGGTTAGGCCGAAAGGCATCCTGCTATAGGCAAACGTACCCCACGGAGTAGTGAATGCTGTTTTGAATTGATCTTCAGGTGAGACTTCAATCTGATTATAGCCTGAAAAAACCATCCAGCATAGACAGCATTTCTGATCCAGTCACCGCTTGCAGAACTTGATCCATTATGGGAAGAGGGTAGTTGTCTTTCAGCGAAGCTTGATTCAAGTTTCGGAAATCTACGCAGATGCGTATTTCACCGTTTTTCTTGCGTACTGGCACAATGTTCGCCACCCAAGTGCTGTGATGGATAGGGAAGATGATTCTTGCGTCCAGCATCTTCTGAATTTCGGCTTGAATGGTGCCCGAAATCTTGGGATTATAATGCCTTTGCTTCTGACGGAAGGCTTTGGCATCTTCTTTCAGCGGTATATCATGCTGAACGTCCTTTGGCTTGAAGGAATTTAAATCGGCATAGGACCATGCCAATACATCCATATATTTCTTCAGCAGCTTGACAAATTTCCGCTTTTTCTTCTGGCGTGCAACATTTCCCGATGTTCACAAATTGCGGATGTGCCTCAGAACCTATATTGACTGGTTCTGTCTCTGGAGATGAGCCAAGATCATCTCGCCTCTTATTTTTCACAAAACGGTCATGCCTGTCAAACAGGCGTTCCAGAGAAACCAGGCCCTTTGGAATTTTATTTCCTTTAAGCTGACAAATGCCGTCGCTCCCCTTTGTTTCGTGGTTTTGACTGTTGATTGATTCACGGCATGTAGAGGTGGATCCTTCGAAATACAACTCATCAAAATTTTTTGATTTTTCTAGAAAGGAAATGAGGTGATTATCATCGTTGAATACTTGCCAATGCTGAGAGTTGTCTGGCACGCTTGGGCGGAAAACCACTTCAATGGTCTATTTGTTCGTTTTCAAACCCGGGTGCGGGAGCATGAGAGATGCTGAAACAGCCAACGAATCAGCCATGTCATTTTGGGCCCTTGGAATTGCCTCTATTGAAAAAGCGGTCAAATTCCTCAATGCTGTCCCATACCGTATTACGGTAGTGCCTGAGCCTTGCATTTTTCACTTGGTAAATCCTTTTGACCTGATTTACAACTAGCTCAGCATCACCTTGGACTTTCAGATTTTTTATTCCTCTTTCCTTTGCAGCTTGCATACCGAGTAACAGAGATTCGTACTCAGCAGTATTATTAGTGTTGAAAAACTGCAATTTGAAAGAAAGAGGAATTACCTCCTCCTCGGGAGATATCAGCACAACTCCAGCGCCACATCCACTAGTCGGCGCAGCTGCCATCAAATTGCAAGGTCCAGATCTTATTACAATCCTTTTCCTGAACAAAAACGTCCTTTGTATCCGCCTCGATGGATAAGAAGTAATTCCCCAACCCTGATGATTCGAAAAGAATTTGGGCTTTGGGGTCTTCAGAGCTAGTGACCAAGTATTTCTTTTGGGATTCCAGCTCCAAAGTTTGCATTACGCCTTTGACTGGGATTCTAGCTTTGGACCAGTCCATGTGAATTTCTCCACCAACTTCGCTGCAAAAGCTCCTTCCCAACAGAATTCCATAGGCTACCGGAATGTCAGCGACAAGGACGGTCATCTTTACTCTTTTATCCGGGAAGGCCGCAAACGCAAATTGCGCGTCTTTGATTTGGCCAATCAATGGCAACTTGCTTGGTCTCCAATGAATAGCATCTGCCGAATGGTTTTGGTAAGAGTGAGGCCCAAAGCATGGGTGACTTTTGCCGGCATGACGTTATCGGAAGCTCCGGAATCAATTATACAGTTGCTCAACTTATGGCCGTTGATTAGGAGAGAGAGATAGAAAGGTTCTATTTTGCCTGATGCGGATGTTGAAGCAACATTTATATGGGATTCAGGGGGAGTAGGAAGGATTCCTTTAGGGGAAGCCTGATTAGATATAACAGCTTGACTTTGAATATACTTAGTCAATCTTACAAGCTGTTCGGGGTTTGACTGAAGATACTCAGCTTCAGACATCTGGATCTTGGTCTTTTTTGCATGATCTATTATATCGAACGCGGCCAAGGGTTGCGTTGGTGAAGGAATGAGTCCTTCACTTCGCGATGGTGGAATAGGGTTACTGATCTTGACAGGAATATGAGGGGGCTGATTCGGAGGAGAGATGGGCGGAAAATACTTCTTTGCAAAAGAATTAGCAGGGAGTTGAGTGGGAAAAGGATTACCTCTTTTAACAATGGTTGGAGGCGCGTTTGACACGGCCTTCTCTTTCTTCGTATGGGCAGCAACTTCTGCTTCTTTTCCTTGTGAGCGGGTAAAAACAGCATAGGATTGTCCACTTGCATAGCCTTGAGTACTCTCTTCTTCATCAGATTCGTCCTCATCAAATTCCATGTATCCAATAGTAGAGTCGCCAGTCGGTTCACCGACATCTTGATCATCTTCGCCTTGAGGCGAAAGTTCTTCATAGTACTGCTATTCTTCTTCAATCTCGGCCAGAGCATTGATCGGAGGGGCCTCAAGTGCCAACCGTGGAGCAGCTGCAGGCAAGCACGGCCTTTGTGAAGCATTGTTAGGAACAAAATTCCTCCGTGGGATATCCCGATACGAGGAATTGGGAGAGGCTTTGGGCCAGATGCTTTTTCAGTGCAAGCAGGTCATTCGCCATTTTTTGGAATGCTGGATCAGACGAAGTGGTAGGCGAAGGGGCTCAAAGACTTAGGCTTTGATGATTCCTTTTTCAACTCGCCAGATATTATCAAATTGTCTTCTATCCGGATGGCAGCAGCCTGAGCAAGAGGTAGAGTAGCTACTCGCTCTTGAAGGAGCAAGAAGCTGACTTTAGAGCTCATGGCGTTCACGAAGAAACACTTCTGATTCTCCGGCGTTGGAAGCATGGCAGTAGGGACACGGTTGATTAGAGCATTGAACCGGGCGACAAAATCGCGCATGGTCTCGTTTGCCTCCTTCTTCAGATGAGTGATTCGTGATAATAAAGTAAATGCATCTTCTGAAGGCTTATACCTGTCTTCAAAAGCGTCCCACAAAGTCGCCCAACTGGTGATAGATCCGGCCGGCAAATGCTGAAACCATTCAGCTGCAGGTCCTTGTAGGGTTTCCAGAAAAAGGCGAACTGACACATCTTCATGAGTCACGTCCAAGATACTGCATGACATAATGAAAGCAGATATGTGGGAATCCGTGCTTTGATTTCCGCTCCCGTCGAATTTAGGAAAATTCTTTCGGTTTCCATGAGGGAGCGCGTGAACTGGATGTGGCAGTGCGAGAGGGCCCATAGCATTTCCCCATGGTACCGCCCCATTTGGAAGGTTGGAAAAAGCACACGAGCTGGGAGGGTGGTTCCACTGAGCAGCAAGGCACTACAAAGGGATGTAGATGCTCCTTGTAACAGACTTTTTCTTTGTGAAGGTGAGACACTCCTGGATGACCGGCTAGCTGAGCTTAGCGCTGAAAAACGTGCCAGTGTTACGCTGAAATTATGCCTCTGAAGCAGATCGAAAGTAGGATCAGCTTCTCCACGGGCTCTCCTGCTGCGCGTAAAAGGTTCACTCGCCAGTGTACCTTTCAGATCTGTAATATTACAGCGCAGATTTAAACTTTATTTTGGGTTATATTTGCCGATTTTCTGTTTTTTTTTGACAAAAACCAGCAGCAAATATTTTTCTGAATATTAAAAATTATCCTCTTTAGAAACCGATTGCGGTTAAATGACAGATGAAAATGAGGATAAGATGGCGGGGAAGATAGTAAGCTGATTTTCGGATCTGATTTTTACCTTTTCAGAGGGTTTCGAACTTTTTTAGAAAACAGTCAAAACTCAGATCTACGGAAAAATAATGATTTTGATAAAAACCCAGCGAACTAAAGATCTGTAACTAGGGCCCGATCTATGACTCTCAGAAGAAAAATTTCCGATTTGAGCACTTTTGCAAATTTTTAGGATTTTTAACAAAAAGGTTTAGATTTGCAAACTGGCAGCAACCTGCTGATTTTTCCTGATTTTTTATCTTACTACTAGCATAAATCTGACAGATCTATCTGTTCGATCCCCAGCGGAGTCGCCAAAAACTGTTGGTCCGAAAATCTGTCGCGCGGACAGATCTATGGATAGATGAGCCAACAGTGTTGCAGGGCTTAGCCCCTCTTTGAGACAGCAAAGCGAAACTGGTTTATTGCTACTTCTACTAGCAGGAACCTATGCAAGTCTCACAGATTCTGCCTTCGGGGGTTGGGATCTCATCCCAGTAGAGTGTTCTAGGCTGCGAAGAGAAAGGAATGAAAGAGGGAGAAGAGAAAGAACAGATCCGAAGGAAGAAAAGAAATGAGTTCCAAAGCGGAAGGGTCAGAAGATCTATGCTTTGGGCTTGGTAGTAAACAGAGCCAAACCTACTTGCATAAATAAACAAAGCAATACTGATAAACAAATGACGGAAAAGTAGATATGAATCTAACAGATCAAACACATACAGATCTAACGTAAGAAAGATCTAATGTATAACACAGCTATTGAGCACAAAGTCTGAATAATTGTATTACTGTTCTTCTCTGTTACAAGAAAGCTCAAAGTCTTTCTCTCCTCACTTCTATTTCTATCTGAAAAATGTTCACCCAGAATACAACAAGTATTCTCTGTATTTATAGAAGATGAGAGAGAGAGAAGGCAAAATGGAGCCAACCACTTATTTACAAGATATTTACAAAATATCCAAAAGTCATGTTGACTTTGACAACTTGGATGGATGACATCATCCCATGATGCAACATGGATGATGTCATCATTTGTGCCAACACATTTTTAGACATTCCGAAAAGAAAGTCGGAGAAGAGGGAGAAGAAGAAATAGAAGAAGAAGAACAGCTACTCATCATCATCATCCTGCAGCCGAAAAGGGGTAGCTTGCTTCTGATGCTGCTCAGGTGATGTTATCTGGAACTGAGCGCGGTATTCCAAGAACTTGCTGATCATTGGCCCGAATTGATCCTGTGATGGATCCTTGTGCCGATCACTGATTACTTCGCAAGTTTCCCGCTCTTCTATGAGCTTTTCGGGAAGTTTGGAATAATCTTTTTCCGCCTCAATCAGGAAACCGATGAAGTCCCTACAAGCCAGTAGGTTATTGATGGATTCGGAGTCGAACCGTAACCTCTGGCGCTGTTCCTTGAGAAGCGATCTCCTTGAAGATCTGGATAGTCTCATCAGCTGATCTCAAGGTAAGAGAAGGAGTGAGCAACCCTGGATTCATGGCGAGAATAATTTTCTCCATTTGATGCATTGCATCCAGGGCCTCTTCTTTTACCTTGTCTATCTTTTCTAAAACAAATTCTAGCTGATCTATCCTGTAGTCCAGAGTGGACATAGTCTTGTTGAGGGCCCTTGGATGACCGAAGACACCAAACTTAACGAGATCTTCGACTGAACAGTCGAACATTTGTTGGAAGGTCTCGTGTTGGAGTCTAGCATGATCTAGCTCTTCTGATATTGGGCCCGTTAATACTTGGAGTTCCTTATTCGCCTTTCCGATATTCAAATATAAATTGACATACTCGGCAATTACTTTCTCACTATCTTTGAGGATCTGGCTCCTCCAAGCAGAAACGGCCATACCTTGCTCACCGATCTTTGAATATTCATTGATTTTCTATTGACTGAGCAGCTCAGGAGTCTCGGCGGTAGTCGTGGGAGGTGCACTTCCCATCTTCTGTAAGGCCTGAAGCAAGTATTTGTTCTACTCCTTCAGTAGCCTCTTTTCTTCTTTGGTTTCTTGAAGCTTCTCACAAAGTGCATCAACCGTGGAACGAGCTTCCCCCTGGAGACTTTTAGAGGATGTCCCCATTGTGACCTGGGTCACGATGAAATCTTTTGGAGACAGATCTTCTTTCTATTTGAGGGGATCGGGGTATGCTATTTCCATAACCCTCTCACCAGCAGCACTCTTGGAGAAGCGTGTAACCGGCTTCTGTTTCTTTGCTCCTTTAGCCGGAATGATCGAAAAGTCCATCGGAGCGATGGGAACTTTTCTCTTCTGTTGGCTCAGCTGCTGAGAGATCCAAGCTGGTCCTATAGAAGAAGGACTAGAGACAGAGGGGGAGGCAGCAACGGTAGAGGAGGGGAAGAACGTGGAGACACGCGGCGGCGGCATTGAAAGAATAGCCGCAGAGGTGTCCACGGGAGGAAGGGAAACCGCAGCTGCAGAAGACATAGGAAGGGAAGGGAGCTCGCAGATGAGGGAAGAAATGGAGGAAGACAAATTGTCGAGGGAGGAGAAGATAGACGAAGAGGCAGGGGAAAGGGTAGAAGAAGGGGCGGAGGACACGACCAAAGGGGTAGTCGTATCAGACACCTGAGGAAGGGAAGGAAGAGAAGAAGAAGAAACAGAAGGTACCTCTATAGTTGTAGCAATGACGACATCCTGAGTGGATGGGCCTTCGGGAACGTCCTTCGTGAACTCCTCTTCCAGAGTTATGACTTGTTCTGGCTCCGAAGGAAGAGGACTTTCAGGGGCTTCCTCCTGACTGGTGCTAGATTCACCTGCTGCACCTTTGCCTTTGAGCTGCTTCTTTGACCTTGGAGGTGCATTACCCAAAGGAGAAGTTGTAAAATCTACTCCGAGGTAGATTAACCCATTCATACGGCACCAGTGCTCCGTTCTCCGCATGGTTTCTTTGACCCTCTCCTTAATTGTTTGAGGAGCCTTGCTTCTATCAATGGCCGGGAAGGGCCACTCGTCCCCTTCTGTATCATTATACACCTTATCCACTTCATCTTCCGAAGTTTGGAAACCTTTAGGAACGATGGCCACTCCATATTGAATAATTTCTGCCAATGCTAAGCGGGAGTGATCCTTTCTTCTTAGTGACACCCTCGTGGATGACATCGATGTAAATGTCCTCAATTTGAGGGACATGGATCGGATCAAGCTTAGCCCTTGGCAAGCAGCCCCTTGGGTCGAATGTAGGCCTTGCTGGGAAATCATGCTTCAGGTTAAGGAGTTCCAGCTCAGCGTACATCTCCTTCACCTTGTGATAGGTGGAGCAAGTGTATCGGCCTACTGTGAGGGGGAAAGGAGTTCCACCCTTCTTTCTTTTCTGGCACTTCTCATGGTATGTGACCAGCTGTCTTGATAATTCCAATAGAACCAGCTTTGGTCCAGCATACCTTGGTAATCTGGTGGGCTCGCCCAAGAAGTTGACCGCCCTCAGATAAGTGAATGTGGGAAATTGGATGAAAAAGGCCCCCCACTTCTCCACAGCTGAAACAGTATTCTTGATTGTGCGGCCATGAGTCAAGCTTGGTCGCAGCATGCATATAATGCAGTAGAAGAAAGCATCATTGATTTTTGAAAAATGTTGGATGCTATTCTCCAGCTTTAGCTCTGGATAATATTCATATATTTTGGCCTGAGGCCAAGTTCCACTTCGGTGCAGCCCTGGATAGTCCCTTTCATACGCAGCAGCATACACTACGTAGAAGTTCATATGAAATACTCCTGTTGTGGCAAACTGTTGTAGCTACTCAGAAATGGCGCTGCTTATTATTTCCCCCTAGCAAAAGCGCTGATCGGGAAAATTTTTGTTCATTGTTTCCAGGTACCGTAGCATCCATTTATGGAAGTAGTGGGCGTCTGAAAGCCCAAAGACTCTGCTCAGGAAAGTGATGGTGTCGCTGAGCTCTTCTGAGAAATCGCTTCGGTGGATAGTCTGCGGCCACCGGGTCACTACCTTCTTATTCTTTAGGTAGACCTCGTTCATCAATTTCATGCACAAATCTTCATTATCTTCCCAAGTCTTGACGCATTCTTCTTGGCTAACAGCCACAAAGCTCCGGTGATGAGGGATGCCAAGAATCATCTCAAAATGGCGGGTAGTGAGGTTTATGACCACCTCGCCCTTACTATTTTCGACACATCTGGTGTCCTTGTTGTAAGATTGGGCGATCACCATTATGAATTCATTATTCACAGCACTGACAAGTATCCCACCGGCGAAGTGCAGGGCGCTGCCCATTAATTTGTCCATCCATGGACTCCTTGTTACTTTCTGAGTTCTTACCTAGAATTCCTCCATGTCAATGTGACCCAATTCTGAGTCCCTGACATCCATATTGCATTCTGCCTGTGATTTCGGCATCCTGACCCTTTGGTATTTATACTTCATTTCTTCTTCTGTCAGCTTAGCCTTTCCTCTCGGTTTACCGGGTCTCTTGCTTGACGTAGACATGTGTTCTTTAAGGCTTATCTGATGATCTGCACGTACAAGGAGCGAAACCCAATCCAAGAAGGTTGAATTAGTCATTTGATCTTCCATTGGAATACTAGCAGAAGAAAGAGTTTGAACTTTTAAGGCTCGGGGCACAGGGCGCATGAAAAATGTATATAACAGGCTAAATAGACAAGGCGCACAGGAAAAGGATGTTACAATGAGTTTCGGTGCACCCTTTATAGAAGGGGCACATGAGAAGATGGTGTAACATTAGCAACTGGTGCGCTGAAGGCATATGGCGCGACGCATGGAGGTGTTACATAACATCATGTTATTGTAATCAAGGGTGCGCCCACGCCTTGATAGCTTTGTTTTTTGCGCGAATAAGACTTGTGTTGCATGAAAGCTAGATGCGTCCTTTGGCGCATGGAAACATTATGTAGCATGGAGAAAAGGCGCGCCAAAGGTTTTTAAGGAGGCGCGGGTTTTGAGCATGTTGCAGGAAAAAAGGGCACGCTTTGAGGGCACATGAATTTCAACTGCAGCAGGATGGCAGGATGCGCCATGGGCACGGGTTTTGAGCATGTTACATGGCGGGTAGATGCGCCGAGGGGCGCGACTGTCTTTTTTGCAACAAGGCGCGCCAGTGCGCCATGGAAATAAACTATCTTCTCAAATCCTTCTCATTCATTTCTTCCACTCAAATAGTTACTTGATCATATATGGTTTTTACAAAAAAGGTTCATAGACCAAGCCAAGTCATTTCAAAACAGCTCCCTCCCAGCAGACCTGAAAAGAGGGAGGAAGGAAGGAGGAAAGAAAAGGAGAAAACAGGGCAGTGCGGGGGGAAAAACCAGCTAAAACATATTCCATTTTAAACTGACTAGCAGCCCACAACAAAGACCAAGCACACCCCTGACTGAAAACAGAGACCAAAACATGAAAACATGCGATGAAAAAGAGGAAGCACCTCTTACCTTGAATATATATATTGAAAACTTGGAGAGCGGGTCCACAGGGCGATGACAACGACAGAGCAGAGCTGACAAATCAAGAGCAATCACGTGCTTGTCAAAATGGAATGAAAATGACATGGCGCGCACTGTTATATATATAAAAACTTGTCATTAATGCGCCAACCACCATTTGAAATGGCGCACAAAAAACTGTTGTCGACAGAGAAAAGCGTGCGCCCTTTGGCGCGCGAAAGGAAATGACAACAGGAGCATAGGTGCGCCATTGGCGCGCCCAAAGGAATGTTGACATGAGGGAATGTGCGACCTTTGGCGCGCGGAAACATGGTGTTGCATCGAGATATTGTGCGCCCTGAGCGCACCGGAAAGTGGCGCAACAAATGATGTGTCAACAACGAGGCGCATGCACCTTGGCGCACGCAAATGAGGCTCAACATGCTTTGGCACACCAAAAGACGTGCTAACATGGAAAACCATGCGCCAAAGGCTTAAAGGCGGGCGCACCAAAAAGTAGTGTTACAATGCAAATCCATGCGCCCATCCAAAAAAGGCTCAAAAAGACTAAGTTCGAAAGCTAGATTTCCCCCGAGGAGGGTTTTTAAATTGCCTCGAACGCGGGGGGATCCCTATCGAGGGATCGAAACAAAATTTTTGATACGGTTATCGGTAAAATTGCCCTTGTCAATTTTACGGGATAACAAATAGTAATGTTTCAGAAACATTTCTTGACTATGTCTCAACGATAAAAACAACAAATAGTTTGAAATCCACCAATGCACGGAGTGCGAAACTTCTGTTTTAAAGCACTAGTACTAGAGAATTTTTGGAACAACATTGAGTGAACATATCAGCCAAGAAATCATACGATATTTCACAAAGAAAAGGATGGATGTTTCCTTGTAGGTAAATTTCACTTACAGTTACCAATTTTTGTGGCAGTTTCTCCATCCAATCCATAGTGACCTCTTCTCTATAATCATCCTTATTTTCATGGTTGTGCACACAAGATATTGTGTACATAAGACATAAATTTTTGAATATCTCGTTGTTATCGTAGAATCTGTAACATCCATGCATAATTGATACTCCAATGTCTTTAACCTTTTCTATGTATCTTTGTACTATGTCGCTTGACATTTTTGAATAACCAATTGGTATTAGAACAATAATAATGCAATCCATCACACTGGTTCTGATAACTATTAGAAGCTCTATTATGACATCAAAATAAATATCGTTGGCCAAATTGCAAACATCAACGATCACACATTCAACATCGAAAGGATTAGTCAAAGGAATAACTGATAAAGTTGATGGAGAATGGATATGCACATTTACAAGAAACATTATCTGTGACTTCCATCCTTACTAGTATATTTCCTTCCAGTGACATCACATAGTTGTCTAATATTGTCTGAGCCATGACAGGAAGAACTTCTTCGACCTCATGATATTTTTTCCGTATTGCCATTTTCCCCCCTATATGGGAATCAGATTTTCTTTTTCCATTTCTCTCTTCATCTAATAGTACAAACAACTGGAAGTAGTGTGATTCATGCAATTCAATTTATTTGATTACAATGGATCCACTCCATGATGTCAATACAATATTATCTGGATGCTTATTTCTCAAATAATGTAGAATTGTTTATCTCATTTTGTTGTCTCATTTTATTCTCTGGCAATAAGAATCAAATGTCTTTGATATTACACTAGCCTCAAAAGACCTAGTTGATTTAGTATTCCTTTTCAATCCATGTAATTTTGATTTAGATGGGTCTATCTCTAATTTATTCAAATATGTTTGCCTCAAGTTAGTAAACAACTTGACATATTTTGGAGGTGAAAGAAAACCTTTTCTATGAAAGAAATGAAAAGCAAAAGATGTTTTCGAGTTTCTATAATTTTTTTTGAATACTATAAATATACCATTTTGAATGTCTTCTACATTTGAACGACCAATTTTGTTAGAATATGTTAGAACCCCCTAATTATAACCATATTTTGAACAAGAATATGGTTCATTGTTTATGGAGGCATGCATTTCCCGTTTTCTGAACAAAGAAACATCCAAATCCATATCTAGAGTAAGACACTTATTGTTTTCAAAGTCAAAGTGTTCCACTTGGACACATAGTGTCCCCAAATCAACAACTTCTGACAATAGAAAAATACCAACTTCCTTGTGATTGTCATCCATAACAAAAAAAAACCACAGGTCGATGTGGTAATTTTTAGGGGAATTAATTTTCACAAACCATTCCTCCTCTCTTTTCTTCCAAAAAATACCGTCTGCGATAAATGGAATTGTTTTGAATGGAGCACAAACAATGAAAGACATTTTACATATATTTAGAGTAAAATACATTAATAATTAGGCCATTTCTGAACTTTAAAGTGTTTTTCTCACATTGTCTGTTAAAGAATTTAAATACTACCCTAGTAGACACCAACCTCTAGAGTTCTTCACTATGTATCATAACAGAGTAATTAACTTAATAGTTAGTGACCGCTAGGCTTCGATAGGACATCTTATGTATCATTCAATTGGTTACAGTAATTCATATTTTGTGGATCAAATCAATAATAATTTTTTTTTCTAAAATCCTGAAATCAAATTATGATGCATTGAAAGATACAAAACCATTTGCACCTTTTGAAAATATTACATATGAGTTGGGCAAGCTATAACATTATATAGATGACATGATAGGAACGTTAAAAAATACAAACTTTAGTGGCAGATAGACTTCTAGTCAACATAAAAAAGAACAACCTAGAACATTTACACCTATTTAATGATAAACCATAGAGGACATTAAGATGTAATATTTGGTAATTCAAAGAGAGTTTGTGGTATCTTGGGATTTTTTGTTTTAGAAGACAATGTGATTTACGTTTATATCGGTCATACTGTAGTAATGATGATTAAATTCCTATAACAAGACTAATGAACATATTTAAAGGATACCAGTCGGAAGATCTAATGTTTGGTATTTTGAGGAGAGTATTTGAGCAAAAAATCACATTAACAGAGTTAGTTATAACTCATCATTTTTTATTATATAAGACAATGTGAAATATATGTATATCAGACATACTTTATTCATTATTTCTAAATGTCTATAACTACTCTAAGTATGATATTTTGAGTGTAGCGCTTGGTGGAAAATTCCACAACAAGCTATCAAAAATAAACGAGAAGGATTACACTTTTCCTAAACGTAACTATGACCCTCTTCACAATAGCCATTTTTTGTGGAAACAATGCTCTCTATAAGGTCATGGTGGGTTATACCTATTTGAGAAAATATTTGATTATTAAAAATGTTTTCTGAGTACCACTAAAACAAGGGTCTATTCTCTCTTACTCTAAATATAAGTTAGATTTACAATACTAATTGAAGAAATTCATTCCAAATTGTTCAAACTTATGCTAACTTATTTATAATGTTAGTCTTCTTAGGTTACAAATGTTTATTGTCCAATATGTTGTATCCATTAAGGGTAAACAAACTAAGAATTTAAAAATAGCGATAAAATAATAAATCACGAACTAGCTTAGTGGAAGCTAGGGTCCCACCATTTCATTTGTCATTGTAATCACTGTCTGTACACTTTTGGCTCGCTAGTGATTTTCATTGATTATAATTCTATCATATTCAATAGACTATCCATGGTGGAAACAAGTGATACACTACAAATCCTTGATAAGGATCAAGCCATATGTATTGTCCATAAAATATATTGTTTATAACATATAATTCACAATGTTTTGTAACTAATTTTTGTACCTAACACTTAGTTTCAGTACTTACCAAAAGTAACGGAACATCAGACGCTAGTTTCAACAATTTATTTTATTGAAAATTGTGATAAAATAATAAATTGCGATCTAGCTAAGCGACTGCAAGGATCCTACCATTATAGTCATTTTAAACACTATCTATACAACTTTGGATCGCTAGTGTTTTTCATTGATTATAATTATATCATGTTGGATGGAATGTACCTAGCAGAGACAATAGCTTCACTGCATACCATATAGAGGGATCAATCCTTATGTAGTTCCCATAAGGTATATTGTTTGAAATACATAATTCACATAAGATATTATGGGAGAAAATGCTTAGTGAATGCTAAGCATTTTTTCCTTATCAAAAGTAACGACATAGTGGACGTGATCAACAGTTTAGTAATTTGAAAATAGTGATAAAATAAAAGATCATGCTATAGTTTAGCAGTCTTTAGGCTCCCACCATTACTACCAGTCATGATAAGTACCATATGTATATATATTTTGGTAGTTACTGTGTTTTCATGGATTATGCCATACTCACAAGACATATTGTTTGTAACATATAATTCACATCTGTTCGTATGAGATAAAATACTTAGTGACCACTAAGATTTTGTACGTATTGAATGGAACACCATAATGACCTCTAGGATCAACTATTTTTTATTTCAACACTATGTGCATGGATTTTGAATGATAGCGTTATCAATTTGTTTTAATTGTACCATATTTGTTAGGCTATGTGTGACAGAGAGAAAGTCCTGCATTACATACCCTCTAAATGGATCTAGACGTATTATGTGTTTCCCATGGACTCAAAAGTTTCTTATTTTTAAAAATAGCCATAAAATACCAACCCATGGTATAGCTTAGCGATCGCTAGGCTCATACCTTTACCTCTTATCAATATAAACACTATCTTTATAGTTTTGGATCGCTAGCCTTAATATGTAGTTCCCATAAGATACATGGTTGGGTAAGTGCACAAAATTGGTGGAAAATTCCGTGGACATAAAAATCTGAAATTCAAAAACTGTGATCACACTTTATATACCATGATCGTAGTTTTAAACCACGATTGTGGTTCTTGAATTTTAGGTTCGGCGATTACCAAACCTAAAACCATGATCGTGGTTTATAACCATGAGCGAAGTTATAAAACATGATCACGGAACTCTGAGACAAAAATTAGCAGTCCCACAGGTCCCCATTTTTCATTTCAAACTGTGATTTCTCGTAGACGTTTTTCACTTGAGCTTTGAATACCACCTCAAAATTTCTCATCAGAATTTTGGATCGCGATAGATTCAACCATGCCGCCAAGACGAGGAGGTAAGCTCCCAATTTTAATCATTTTTTTTACATTTTAGGTTTTTTTGCATTTTAGGTTTTTTTTTACATTTTCATGGGTTTTTTGAAATGTTTGTTTTATATATACAATTTTATTGTTTTATCAGTTGGTCGGCAAGCTCGAAATCATGTAAACCATCAAAACATTCCTCAAAACCCTCCTCCAAAACATAGATCCACCTCCTATGGCTACTTCTATCCCCATTGAACTAGCAGGAACACAAGATAATATCATTGGAAGAATCTAAAAAAAATAAAATTGTCATTGAGAACTTTATTAGACTATAAGAAAAAATCATGCCACAAATCCATCCCGCATGACTTTAGCCAACACATTGCAAACATTGATTGGCGAAGTCGATTTTGCAACCAAACAAATACATAGATGGAATACCTTTAAAACTAATTATAGGTGGTGGTATGCGGATAAATTATCCCATGCGGCCGTTAAAAGACAAAAAAAATGGAAAAGACCTCATTTGTGCATTATTTAGTGACCCCATAACCAATGCCCCCCAATAGTTACTTACAAACGGTTCCCAATCCATTGGTGCTACGATGAAAGAATCAAAAACAAATTTTGGGACCGATAGTGGATGGTTTTTGATTATCCACCATGTAACAACAATGAGTTTCCTCTTTATTTTTTGAAGAAATTATATTGCGAGTTCGTGCTTAATGAGGTCCCGAATTATTTTGAATTTTCTGACTTTTTTGGTCGAGGAGGGTGGCTCTGCACATAGTAGACCTTGTGCACACATAGGTCAACCAAGGAATCCCCCATGCCCCAAAACCCCCACTACCTTTAGTTATCCCTCCTATAGTGAAGGAGGTTGTGGAGATTGAGGGAGCTCACTGACACTCTGACCTAGCATAGTGATCAGATTGCATCTGGTCATGTTGGTGGAGGCACCAGTTCTAGTGCACCACACCACTATGGATCATGCGGTGCTATATGCACTATGGGCCAGACATCATTTGCTAGTTCATAGGATTTCTTTTCTATAGATGAGATGCTGGGGGATGTTTTTGGAACTGGTGCTATTGATATTGGTCTTTCATAGGTAAATTTCTAATAAATATAAATTATATATATATAATAGTTTAATTCACATGTTTGAGATTTTAATATATATGTATTTGATTGTACGTCATGCACATACATGTAAAAAATGAATTTTTTATTTTATTTTAAATAGCAAGAGCCAGCGAAGAAAACATCCGGCATCAACATGCTAGCTACTGCAACTAGGCATGTTTCAAATGGAAGTTTTGAAAGTTGTATAAACTTACATTTTTAATTTCATTTAGATTACACTAGATTATTAGTATAATGTTTCACACACATATGTTGTACATATTATTATGTTTTTCTTTTATACACAGGAGCCTGGCGGGTCATCATCTACTTTGGGAGCTGAGGCTACTAACACGCCTCACATGAGTTTTTACGCAGGTTAGTTTTCTCTTTACACTTTGTTTCTAATTGTGGAAGTTCATGTGGATTACATGCTTTGGACCTCTGTTATGTGGTGCAAAGTCATACATAGATTTTAATATTGATTTGTACATTTTTTTGTATAGCTTATGACTGCCAGAGAGACTCCTCCATATATGTAGACTGTGGAGGCTACTGTAGATACTGCCATAGCATCTACTGATCCACTAACTGAGGTACAATTTTTCAAATTTGTTAAATTTTGGACATTCAAATGTTATTTCTTATTACTTAAATCTACAATATCAAAACTTTGTATGTATGTGAAATATTTAATTTGAAAATTAATTATTTTGTATGTAGCTTACCCCTTGTGAGTTTATTGTTGTCCCTGTGATGTGGTCAACAACAAATTGATAGGGATCATGACATTTTGGTAAGATTTCACATGCATTTTAACTAAATTGTACAAGTTTCTAAATTTTGAATGTATTTTAAAATTTTGGGTGTTAAAAACTTGTTGTTTACGAATGTGAAGGTTAGGTTTGTAGGCCTGCTTAGAGATGCCTAGGACCACACGGATGAAATCCATAGTGGCATCTCCCTCCACTTCATCCCTAGGTCATGGACATGCCTAATTCTAGTGGGGTGAAGAGAGGGAAGATGTTTCATGAGTAGATTCATAGTCCACCTGGATCTACATAGATATATATATATATATATATATATATATATATATATATATGGGCCATTTGGTCCTAGTGAACATGTTTCTTCATATAGTCCATTGTATATATATAGCTTTTTGCGACTGCATGTGGTCCTATATACATTATGAAATACTTAGTTTGAGATGTACACATGTTATGAACTTACATATTTTCAGAGACGTGTGTCTGGAGCACACTTTGTTTGATTCTTATATATCCATGTGTGTTGGTTTTCATAACGATATTACTGAACTATATGTTTGATTCAATTTCATTGCATGTATGATATCCTTCTATGTATGTTTTCATAACCATTTATTAGTTATAGATATGTATGTTTTATTTAAAATTAAAAAACCATGTCCCGGAGCACTACATGGTACAATTGTTAAGCAAACCTATTCCATTAAGCAAAACCATGCTAGGTGAACTACAAAAGGGCAATACGTACAATTACTTTTTGTTTAAAGCTAACACTCATCTGTTGCATATCAACTAATGTGAACATTGATAGAAATAAGCGAGGTAGTGTTCATCTTGAACTATGGTACAATTATGGTGCAACATTGAAGATTTTATAATTTTCCCCAATTTTCAAGTTTTACAATTTTCATATTTCTAGAATTGAAGATTACAAAGAGGTTTCAAATTTTTTTCTTTGTTATCAAAACTTATTATTTTTAGTAAGGCTCATATGCCAATTTTATAATAAATATAATCATGTCTTCTTTTATTTGGATTGAGATGAATTTTTTTCATTATATTAGGTATTTCCATACATGGTTTCCTGCTTCAAATTTCAAGTGTTTTCGATCTCCAGAATTGCAAGGATCTAAAAAGGCAAGTTTTTTATGTAAAATTTTAAATGGGATGTTATAAAAATTTAGGGGTACCAATGGAAAATATTTTTAGATCATCTTCAAGGAGTTCATGAGTAGAAGTTACGGGAAAATTTGTAGGGGAAATGGAGCAAAAATGAAGGAGATATGAGCAAAATGTGATTTTTGCAATAGGGTTTCTTGAAAATTTAGTATCATGTAACTAAATACTAGCAGCAATGAAGGAAAAGGAAATATTAAAAAGGGATTTAAAAAATGGCTAAGTGTTTGGTTTATACTCACCTCTTAACATTAACCTAGCTAACTCACCTTCTAACTCATCCTTGACCATTCTTCCTCCTCTAGGGTTAAAAGTTTCTAAATGAAGAATTGAAGAATTACTCATGTCTTCCTCCACGGGAACATCTTGAATGATGAGGCTTTCCATAGACCATCTTGTTAAATCTAGAAACTACAAATAAAAATTTTCTCATCTTTCAAGATGTTCACATGCTCCAATGTGTTGAGTCCAATTCTCAAGAATGGGATTGATATTTCCACATTGACTTTAAAATATTTTTCATAACTCTTCATAGGATTAGAGATATAAGGTCTATGATCTCTACAAGGGCTTACAAAGTATCACTATTAAAGGAAAGGGTCATAAATATTTGAATCCTGAAGATTCTTCATGGAATTGTTCTCTTTGAGAGGAATACCAAGCTCATGCATTTTTGTGCCAAGATCTTCCAAAAAAATTGATACATTCTCCTCATGGGATTTAAAAATCAGAAATGGCTTCTTTTAGAGCATCAAACCTCTAGGTGATGGTATGGGACAAAATGTCATACAAGTTCTCTGAGTCAGATGAAAACACACCTAAGCTCACCAAGGAATGAGAATCAAAATTATTCATCTCACTCGCAAATGGGATATTATTTTCCCAATGGAATTTCTCTTTCTTGATATCAACTCTATTCCTATTGATTTTCAAATATATGACCAAGGAAAAATCTAAACAAAGAGATAATCCCAGGAAATAGATCATTCCCTTTTTCAAGGATCATGGTCACATGTCTTTCTTTGCAGTATGAATGCTTGATATTTATTGATGGACTGGGGAGTTGAAGTTTCAGATGGGAGAAATTGCTTCAATTTGAGGCAGAGATTTACTTATACTCCTAATTATGTGTAGTGATTTGTGATGAAGAATCCTATTACAATGAAAATATAATGAACATGTACAAGCACATAGTTGGGGTAGAAGTAGATGGAGAGAGATCACCACAACAACATAGCTCAAAGAGAGAAAAGCGAAGGATAGTGATGAAGCACCTAAGAGGACAGAGGCAAGTCTAAAGAGAACAAGAGAGATGGAAGGTAAACAAGTTACATTGAATGTTTTGAGTCCTAAGAAATGAACGGAGGTGAGGAGTGAGAAGTCATGCCTCACAATGTCATGGCACCAAACTGACTGTGCTGAAAACATGTCTAGGTGGTCAAGTGAACGCTAAAGGAGGTGGTGTTTTGGTGCATGATAAGGTCGTTGCTTCCAGGATATTTCGTTCAGGCGTAGTCCCTTAAGAGCCCTGAGACCAAAATATCATTCAACTTTGACGGGTGACTACTCAGACTCTGTGGTACCTAGAGAATCCTCATCTAATCCAAAACCTCGGCATATGGACACTATACAATAGCCTCTCTCATATTTTTCCTTCTCATATCGGTGCTCTCGCTGCCCTATTGTTTGTAAACACGTGAAATAGTGCAGTTGGAGCTAGTGTAAGGCTGTCAAATGCTATATTTTGCAAATGGTGGGTCATGGAAATGAACCAACTATACTGACACATTCGGGTGGCCAGGTGAACACTAGAGGAGGTGGTGTTTCAGTGCGGGACAAGTCATTGCTTCCAGACTACTTCATTCGGGCGTAGTCCCTTAAGAGCCTTGAGACCAAAATATTGTTCAACTTCGATGGGTGACTACTCGAACTCCATGGCACCTAGAGATGCCGCATCTGATTCAAAACATCAGTGTAGGGACCCTATACAATAACCTCTCTCAGTTTTTTCCTTCTCATATCAGTGCTCTCACTGCCCTATTGTTTGCAAACACATGAAATAGTGCAGTTGGAGCCAGTATAAGGTTATCAAATGCTATATTTTGCAAACAGTGGGTCATGGCACCGAACCAAATGTTTCGACACATCTGAGTGGCTAGATGAATGCTAGAGGAGGTGGTGTTTTGGTGCGCAACAAGGTCGTTGCTTCTGGACTACTTCGTTCGGGTGTAGTCCCTTAAGATCCCTGAGACCAAAATATTGTTTAACTTTGATGGGTGACTACTTGGACTCCATGGCACCTAGAGATGCCTCATCTAATCCAAAACCTTGAGGTAGGGATGCTCTACAATATTCTCTCTCTGTTTTTTCCTTCTCATATCGGTGCTCTCACTGCCCTATTGTTTGCAAACATGTGAAATAGTGCAGTTGAAGCCGGTGTAAGGTTGTCAAATGCTATATTTTACAAATGGTGGGTTGTGGCACCAAACCAACTTTGTAAAAAAATTTGGGTGGCCAAGTGAATGGTAGAGGAGGTGGTGTTTCGGTGTGCGACAAGGTCGTTGCTTCCGGGCTACTTCGTTCGGGCGTAGTCCCCTAAGATCCTTGAGACCAAAATATCGTTTAACTTCAACGGGTGACTACTCAGACTCCATGGCACCTAGAGATGCCTCATCTAATTTGAAACCTTGGTGTAGGGATCCTCTACAATATCCTCTCTTTGTTTTTTCCTTATCATATCGGTGCTCTCGCTGCCCTATTGTTTCAAACGCGTGAAATAGTGCAGTTTGAGCCAGTATAAGGTTGTCAAATGCTATATTTTACAAACGGTGGGTCATGGCACCGAACCGATTGTGCCAAAACATCCGAGTAGCCAGGTGAACACTAGAGGAGGTGGTGTTTTAGTTTGTGACAAGGTCGTTGCTTCCGGGCTACTTCATTCAAGCGTAGTCCCTTAAGAGCCCTGAGACCAAAATATTGTTCAACTTCGAATGGTGACTACTCGGACTCCGTGGCACCTAGTGACACCTCATCTAATCCAAAAAATCAGTGTAGGGACCCTCTTCAATAGCCTCTCTCAGTTTTTTCCTTCTCATATCGGTGCTCACGCTGCACTATTGTTTGTAAGCGCGCGAAATAATGCAATTTGAGCTAGTGTAAGGTTGTCAAATGCTATATTTAGCAAACGGTGGGTCATGGCACCAAACCGACTATGCTGACACATCCAAGTGGCCTGAAGAATGCTATAGGAGGTATTTTTTTGGTTTGTAACGAGGTCATTGCTTCTGGGCTACCTCATTCGGGTGTAGTCCCTTAAGAGCCCTGAGACCAAAATATCGTTCAACTTCGATGGGTGACTACTCAGACTCCGTGGCACCTAGAGACACCTCGTCTAATCTAACACCTTAGCATAGGGACCCTATACAATAGCCTCTCTCAGTTTTTTCCTTCTCATATCGGTGCTCTCGCTGCCCTATTGTTTGTAAAAGTGTGAAATAGTGTAGTTTGAGCCAGTGTAAGGTTGTCAAACGCTATATTTTCCAAACGACGGGTCATGTCATTGAACCAAATATGCCGACACATCTAGGTGGCCAAGAGAATGCTAGAGGAGGTGGTGTTTTGGTGCGTGACAAGGTCGTTTCTTCCGGGCTACTTCGTTCGGGAGTAGTCCCTTAAGAGCCCTGAGACCAAAATATCGTTCAACTTCGACGGGTGACTACTCGAACTCTGTGGCACCTAGAGATGCCTCGTCTGATCTGACACCTCAACATAGGGACCCTATAAAATATTTTCTCTCAATTTTTTCCTTCTCATATCCATGTTCTCCCTGCCCTATTGTTTGCAAATGCGCAAAATAGTGTAGTTTGAGCTAGTGTAAGGTTGTCAAACGCTATATTTTGCAAACGGTGGGTCGTGGAATTGAACTGATTACATTGACATGTCTAGGTGGCCAAGTGAATGCTAGAGGAGGTGGTGTTTTGGTTCGTGACAAGGTTATTACTTCCGGGCTACTTCGTTCGGGCGTAGTCCCTTAAGAGCCCTGAGACCAAAATATTTTTTAACTTTGACAGGTGACTACTCAGACTCCATGGCACCTAGAGATACCTCGTCTGATCTCACACCTTGGTGTAGGGACCCTCTACAATAGCCTCTCTCAATTTTTTTCTTCTCATATCAATGCTCTCGCTGCCTTATTGTTTGTAAACACATGAAATAGTGCAGTTTGAGTCAGTGTAAGGTTGTCAAACGCTATATTTTACAAATAGTGGGTTGTGGCACCGAACCGACTATGCCGACATGTCAGAGTGGCTAGGTGAATTCTAGAGGAGGTGGGGTTTTGGTTCGCGAAAAGGTCATTGCTTCTAGGTTACTTCGTTCGGGCGTAGTCCCTTACGATCCCTGAGACCAAAATATCATTTAACTTCGACGGGTGACTACTCAAACTCCGTGGCACCTAGAGATGTCTCATCTAATCCAAAAATTTAGTGTAGGGACCCTCTACAATATCCTCTCTCATTTTTTTTCTTCTCATATCAGTGCTCTTTCTGCCCTATTGTTTGCAAATGCGTGAAATAGTGTAGTTTGAGCCAGTGTAAGGTTGTCAAACGCTATATTTTGCAAACGGTGGGCCGTGGCACCAAATCAATTATACACACGCGTAGGTATGGTCTTGTAAACACTTGTGGAGGATTCATTTTCAAAATTTACAACTTTTTCAAACAATGAAAGCTTCTCTTATCTTCAAGAATTTAAAATTCTCTACTAACAGTGCCAACCACGTGAAGGTGGAAGCTTTTCTGGCACCAATAACCTGAATATAAAAGTGTTAGTCAAAGAAATTAAAGTTTCAAATAAAAACCATATACTAGATATATAAAAAATACACAAATTTAAAATAAAATCTATGAACTTAAATCTAGATCTAACTAACAAATTTATATATATCAAAGAAATTATATATACCAGACATGAGCATTGTAAATTCATTCTAATGAACCATCAAAATCAGATCTACTCTGAATAACAGACAATATTGCTTCATGATTTGACTCTCAAACCTTCCAAAGAATCCTGTTATTAGGCCTTCCTCAATATCTATATAGCTAAATATTTGTCGCTAGAACTAGATGTGAATATAAGAGTATTTTCCTATGTGTCTCAAAGTCTTCAAACACCCAAACAGAGGAGTTTTTTAATGGATACGGTCGAAGCCAAGTTCCAGTAACTACTACTGACCCTGTAGGATACTTAATATATTCGCCATCTATAATAGGAGAAGTCAACTTATTTCTTTCCTCGATGCAACAACATAAAAAATAGTCTGTTCCTTCTTCATTGTCTTCTATCGCAATAACTGCAAACACATGTCCTACAAAAAAACAAAGGTTGAACAACTCAAATTTAAATTACATATTAAAATTTTAATGGACATAAATCAATACAAAAATTAAATAAATAACCATAAATACCTTGTCGCACCAAAATTAAAATTTCGTCAAAGTCCTTGGATGTTGCAACTTCATCTGCAGAAACAAGTCGTAATGCTTGTGGAGGTTGATAACTAGGAAGCGGAGTTAGAGGCCTATAAATCCATCCATCCACCCATTCTTGTGAATCACACTCAGCAGTGACAAATTCGATATAAGATGCACAAAAACATGTCAAATTTCTTGTCCATACGACCCACAAAGTAGCATCTGAGCTACAAAATGAGTGCATATCACTGGACCTAGTGAGTATCATACAATCCTTATAGTTAGCAATTTGTTGTTCCTCTATCAGCCAAAAATATCTGTGAACTCTGGAATTTTCTTGAGAACCTCGAGCCATGTTTTCAATACACCATTCCACTATGCCATTTGCATCTTATAATTTAGCACCATCTTTGTACTTCAACTCTTCTCTTGCAAGAGCTCTTTTCACACATGCCCCTGCACCGTCATGCTCTCCTTTTCCATGTCCATCCTCAGTGAAACTCCAAATATGTTGCACACCCATCTTTACGTGTATTTTTCTCATCTAATAAAACATTCGTGCATTCTTAAACTAAGACGTGTAATTATCTGATCATATATAATGTTGTTTGAAGTGGATGTCCCTATCAGATAAGTTTCCATAAAATAACTAGAAACACCCTTGCACAAATTCAGTAGAATGAGTACGATCATCACTGATATAAAAGTGGTACTCTCTTAAAAAATTTCAATCATTCTCTGTACTGTCAAGAGAATGTAGAAATGCTATATGCATAAAAATGGTAACTTGTACTGAGTTGTAATATTTCGATTGAACCTCCATTTGTGGTTGCAATGTGTAATTCTCTACAAAATCGACCACTGAAACAATAGTACCAATAGGAAATGTATCCTTTCATAGCTTTAACTATTCATCCAACCATCGAGCTCTATGTGTATGCCTAGCATACTCACAAACAATTTCATCCTTAAATTTTCTCAAAAATTAGAAAATAGACATTTGTTCTGTAACTAGCTCACATCGTTTAGACTCTTTTCCATATTTCAACTAGTATGCAATTGATTTATATTGATCAAACTCAACTAAATTATGTCCTATTGTACCTTCAATTTACTCATGGATGTAACTTTTAGATTTAGGTAATCCGCTGCATGTACTACAACTTCCATCTAAACAATCCTGACTATAAAAAATTGTCCAACTTCTTTTTCACAAAATATAGTAGCAATGAAATCCCTAGAAGATATTGGTGGAGCTTGAACACCACATTCTGATAATATAGTTTTAGAGTGAAAAATAGAACGAATATGTAAAACTTTAGCATAATGCATCACAAATTCAACATGTTGCCTACAAAAACAAGTGGTGCGAGCGTGGTTGATTTTCACATAGAATGGTTTCAACATTTCAAAAAAAGTTAACTAAATTTAATTTACAGATTCTTTTGTTCAAACTTACAAAAAAAGTTGAGTTTGAGTCATATCTAAGAAATTCTTTGGATGTGGTTCACGATTAGTAGAACCAGCTCTCTGTTTTATAACATCTCTTATATTAGGTGAAAATCTAGTGTTATCATGCCAAAATTTAATAACTTCTCTTATAGCATAAGAATTATTTTTTTCCTTACGCAGTGCTTTAGCAGAAAATGCCCAAAAATCAACATTATTGAGTGATTGAAGGATATTACATCTTTCAATTGATTTCATTAGAGTTTTTCGATTAACTTGCAACATTCGACTTGTTTGCTTAATCAAATGTTATTTTTTATTGATTCACTTACAACATTAGTAGCAAGTACATGACACATAGTATTACTATCCCTAGTGCGTCTCTTGACACTAATAGTGTGATATGCATCACGAAGGTTTTCAAAAATTGTAGAGGTTTGACCACGTATATTAGATGTTGCCAATCCTAAGGTGTTTAATATAGGTCTCATTTTAATCAATTTCATCAAACTAACCAACAACTTACATCTTTGGGAATCATTTAAAATTTCAAAATGATTATCCCAAATTTCAGTGGCTTTTCTTCTGATTTTTCGTTCATAAAGTTTGTTAGACATTGGTTTCAAAATGTTTTCATCAATTTCAATAAAAAATTAGGTTTCTTACGTAAAATTATAGGAGGTGTTTTTGTCAAATTTTGCCTGTCTACAGTTTCAACATGAATTTACTTATTCACATTTTCATTGTCTCCTTCAATTTCAACATTTGCTACATCATGAGTATTTAATTCTTCTTCAACATTGACAGTAAAAACATCTTCATCACGAGTATTTAATTCAACTTCAACATTGACAGTAGAAACATTACCTCGTTCTTCATTGCTTACAATAGTTGGGGTTGAAGATGAACCTCTTCTTGATTCATGAAGATTCCGCATTCGCTCAACATTTTGAATTTTTTAGGCCTCTGATTCGTTTGGTTTTTTTTTACTTAATTAATTCCTTTTTTGACTTCGTTTCTTGTCTCCCATGATGTTTTGCTTCCGGTGATAAGAAAAACGTGCAGAAAAAGATAGAATTTCACAGTAATTTGTACGGTAAGGTCAGAGAGTAAAAATCACATGGTAATTCAGGCATTGGGATGTGTGTAAATATGATTTATGAACCGCGAGCGTGATTTATAAACCACGATCACGGTTTATAAAGTGCGCTCACGGTTTGTGTTAAAAAACTATGATCACGCTTTAAAAACCGCGATCACGGATCTATCTACCGAACCTAAGCCTCAAGAAATCTTTTTTTTCCCCCAACCAAAGCTATGGAAGATCATTATGAAGTGTAAAGGGTCAAAAAACCTCAAATCTGCTCTTCTAAAGACTTGAACCATGCTAAAAAACTAAAAACATTTCACAAAAATTGTGCCATCGCGTATGGGAGACTGTTAGCTTCGTAGAAATATTGATTTTAAAGTGAATAGAATAAGATAAATATCATGTTATAATTTTTTACTAATAATAGGTCTTTAAGACATTTTTTCCTGTGAATGTTCATGTCTACGTTTAAGACTGTAACTTTTGTTTCGCTTATCGAAATGTGATAAAACTTATACCATCCCAAGTGTGGACAAATTCTATACACATTAATTTTTTTTTTTATTTCGATATTTTTTGATATAGTTATGGCAGGCAAACGGAAAGCACTCCGATTTTAAAATATTTTCAGACCACTTTCACGGAAAAAATCATTATAAAAAAAATATTGCTCAGAAAAATACAAAATAAAATCCATCTAAGATAGACAACTACATCTAACGTTTCACCAAAGGAAAAAAAAAAGATTTGGTCATTCAAAATGCGGGCAAATGGACTACAATCTTATAAGTTAAAAAAAAAAAACCAAGTCATATAATTTTAAGTGTTTAATATAGCTAAACTTGTCCATTTTTTTTAAAAAAAACAGTATTTTAGAAACTAGATTCCGAATTCTACGATTCATATTTATATAATTTTTTCTAATTTTGAGTGTGCGTATTGCTAATAATCCCTACAAGTTGAGATTTCACTTTTTTTTGCAATATGACGTCCACAGATGGCCCTATATTTGTCCATCAATTTCCTGCACTTACCCGGTTTTCGAATCATATTTTACATCATTTACTATCAAAGAAAATTCAATGCTAAGCTCCTTTACTTATTGACAGAAATGACATATCAGACCCTAGTCTCAAAATTTTCTTAGTTTGAAAATAGCCATAAAATAACAAATCATGGTATAGCTTAGCAATGCTAGGCTCCTACCTTTACCTCTTCTCATTTTAAACACTATATTTACAATTTTGGATCCCTAGCCTTGGTATTTAGTTCCAATGAGATACATGGTTTTCAACTCATACTTCACATCATTTCCTATCAAAGAAAATTATTAGCACCCGCTAAGCTCCTTTACTTATTGATAGAAACGATATATCAGACCCTAGGTTCAAAAGTTTCTTATTTTGAAAGTAGCCATAAAATAATAAATCATGGTTTAGCTTAGCGACCGCTAGGCTCCTACCTTTACCTCTTATCATTTTAAACACTATCTGTAAATTTGTGGATCGCTAGGCTTAATATGTAGTTGCCATAATATACATGGTTTTTAAAGACATATTTCACATCGTTTCTTAACAAAGAAAATGCTTAGTGCTTGTTATGCTCCTTAACTTATTAACAGAAACAACATATCCGAGCCTAGGCTCAGACATTTCTTAGTTTGAAATAATCCATACAGTAACACTATATGTACAGTCTTGGATCGCTAGCCTTATTATGTATTCCAAATAGCTCATTCGAACTTCTCGCGTGGCACACTTTAATTGGATAATTAATTTAAATTAGGGAAAACTAGATCTAACATTGTAGAAATTGAATAATGGAATGTAAATCTCTATCTATTATTATAATAAAATTCTAAACTATGTTTAGGATTTATTTCTTTTGTTTCCTTATAATATATGTTTTTGCTATGCTTGTTTTAATATATCTTGTATAATATATTTGTTATTATGTTTATATTATTATAGGCTATAGAAAATGAAAAATGTTTATTTTTTAATTTTTAAACCATGGAAAAATAAAAATAGGGAAATTTGAATTCCCTCACATTTTCAGATATTTGAAATTTCAATAGCCCACCCTTTTGATTATAGAAGGGGAAGTGAAAATTTCAAATTTTTCATATCCTGATATTTTTCTATTTTTGAAATTTATTTCATGGAATGTGATAAATAAATTATTAAATACCTTAGAGAAATATTGAGTAGGGTTTCTGATTTTTTCGGTTAATCAGAAAAGCATGTCTTTAAAAACAAAATGTGAAGGCCCTAGATTGGAGGGCTGATTGTTCAAATCCTGATTTTTTTACATGCGATTATAATCTTGTTTATAGAGAAGGCACACCAAAGTCACACATAAAGGATGCACACAAAGGAGGATAGAAATAGAGGTTGCAAAAAAAATCATGCAAATTGTTTGATTGAGGTAACAGATGGAGGTTTCAAAAACAACATAAATTATGAAATAATCCCAGATATTACTAAACTAGGTATTTATAGTAAAGGTGTACCTTTTTTATTGTGGGATCTATTAGTTACTCTGTAGTCGACTGGATCCTATGTTTTTCATGGTAATGCAATCATGATCTACACAAGCCCTACTTTGTCGTACTGAATCATGCTCCATAGTCAAACCTTGCTTTCTAGTTGCTTTTGATCTCCATGCCAAACTGCCTTGTTCTTCATGAAAACTCACTTTTTTGTGTGTTAACGAAAGAAATTTTAATAAATTTTCTTCTTGAGTATTTATCTCTGTTTAATTCTTTCCCATTTCTTCCATTTTATGTCTCTCTTTGGCTATTTTTGTTTTGAATATTTCATTCTTGTTCCTGTGATTATTTTTTAGGATAATGATAACTTTTGGCACAATCACCTTATTTTTAATTTTATTTTGGTCGGGAGAACAAAAAATAGTTTAATGTTTTTCATTAAGATGATGCAAAGAAACATCGCTAATTAATGCATATTACAATTTTTACATGGTTTCTGCTTAGATATTTTAGGAAAATATATGAGGTTAAAAAATTAATTCAAAACTATAAAACTATATTAAGAATTCAATTGTATGATAATTATTTCCAATTATAAATGTGTTTCCATGTAGAATTAACCAAATGTAATGTCTTCATCATTTTTATGTTATGTACATTGGAAGTTAAACACATTATATATAGAAAAAGTCAAAAAACTTCATTTTTTCCTTTACACTATGGAAAGTCGATGTAAGAAGATTGCTGAAATATTGGAATGTGACATCAAGCTCTTACCCTCCTTTTATCTGGGTATTCCTCTTGGGGATAAGAGACCTCTTAGTGGAGAATGAAAATTTATTATTGAAAGGTTTGAGAGGAAACTACCTGGATGGAAAGCTAATTTTCTATCACAAGCTGGGAAAATCACTCTCCTTAAAATCTCTCTACAAAGTATTCCTTTGTATGTGATGTCCCTCTATCAACTCCCATTGAAAATCATGAATAAACTTGAAATGATTCAAAGATGCTTTTTATAGAGTGGAAATGAAAGTAAAGATAGAATTCCATTGGTGGCATGGAAAAGAGTTTTTAAACCAAAATATATGGGAGGTTTAGGACTTAGAGATTGGATTAAAATGAATAAATCCCTATTAGCCAAAATTGGATGGAGGCTAATTAATGAAGACAAGGTGTGGACTATAATTTTAAGGAAAAAGTGTTGGGAGGACACTAAAGACGAGAGATGGATTTTAAAACTGGATTTCTTCAATGGGTCAAGTGTATGGAAAGCTACTAATTAGGCGAAGGAACTTGTTGAAAAAGGAAGAGGATGGAAAATAGGAAAAGACACAAAAATATTGTTTTGGACTGACAAATGGGCTGGTAACTTTAAGCTTGAAGATAAATTCCTCCAAATTTCAAAGATGTTAGAAGGAAAATATAGGAGAAAAGTAAACAATTATATGGCAGACCCCGAGAGCTTTCAAACTTGGAAGTATTTGGAATTAGACAGGCATAATCTTAGAGAACACACAGATATCCTTAATGAATTCCTAAAAAATCACGTGTCTTATAAAAGTGAGGAACAAGATAGAATAGTGTGGCACAAAGAACAAAGTGGAATATTCTCAGTCAAATCAGCTTATGCTTTATTCTTTGAGGAGGAGATAAGTGAGGAAGATCTATTAGCTGGAAAGATATGAAAAAAAATCAATACCGAGGATAATATTTTCAGTTGGCTTATGGTGATAAATAAGATTCTAATAGGTGAAAACCTTACTAAAAGAGGGTTTTATATGGTAAATAGATGTGTACTATGTGAAGAGAATTTAGAAATTGTAAATCATTTGTTTTTGGACTGCACTTTTTCTTTTCAAATTCTATCTTCTATCCTTGGATTGTTTTTAGTTAACTGGGTAAGCCCAAAGGAGGTTCAATCTACTTGGACTAAATGGAGATGCATGTTCATAAGCCAAGGTATAAATAATCTTTGGATTATGAGTCTTGGACATCTGTGGTGGGAAGTTTGGAAAGAATGAAATCGAAGGATTTTCAATGGTAAGAAACTTCCTAATAGGCTAATTTTTAACAAATGCACACAAGCTGTTAGAAAAAAATTCTCTATCCTTAAGAATAAATATGTGGAATTCGTGGAAAGAGAAAATAAAATCATTAACAATTGGAACTTAACTTATGACCCCCAACCTAAGAAAAGTAATCCTAGAGAAGGGGTAAGATGGGATAATCCCAGGGAGGGTTCTATCAAACTAGATTTTGATGGAGCTGCTAAAGGGAACCCTAGAAAGGTTGGAGAAGGAGGTGTGTTTCATGATGCAAATGGTAAGTTTATCCTCACTTACTTCTTTAATTTGGGCCTACAAACTAACCATGTTGTCGAGGCAATGAGGATGTATTGAGGAGTCAAGATTGTGGAAGAAAGAGGTTTCAAGTCCCTAATTATGTAAGGGGACTCTTTGGATATCATCTCGTGTATGAAGGGTGAAAACATAGCTTCTTTATCTATTGAAGACTAGATTAAAAATGTAAAAAGGAAAATGTCTTATTTCATTGAAATATCATTCCAACATATCTATCGGGAAGGAAATAGATTGGTAGATATATATGCTAACAAAGGGGCGAAGGCTATAGATTTTAATGTGGTTGAAGATTCAGCCAACCTAGCAGCTAAAATCACTCTTAAAGAGGATTATGATCCCAATTCCATATCTCTATAATGATGAAAAATAAGAATGAGGTGGCCTCCAGGATGACGTCTCTGGAAATGATGATTCTTAGAATCGTGCTAAACATAACATACAATCATCCCAAGGATTGGATTGATAGGGAATATATTTTAATTAATTTGAGCCATTCACACATATTTTGTAAAAGTGTCTACCTGAATAAATAGTGGAATGAAATTTTGCAGGATCACAACAAGAAAAAGGGCTATAGTGGCAATATGGAAGGCGATCTGGTGAGAACTGAGTCTGAATTGATCCTTGAAATGTTGAAGGAAGCTTCTGAGTTGTTGGATAAGGTAGTTTTGATGCATTTTTTTTATGGTTTTGATGAAGATATTAGTGTAGAAGTCGCTAAAACTTGGAACGAAGGCCATGTTTGTGTCCAATTTTTTTCCTTCATTATATCTCTGATATTTATTACTAGAGTGACAAGGCTTCCCTTGGAAGGAAGATGTATTTTCAAACCTAAGTACGATTATAACTTGGAGATTTACAGCTTCATGCAAGGTAAGGGCACTCTTAAAAAAATTCATATTTGTTATGCTAGGGAGGATTTTCCTTCACCATATGATGAAATTGATCTGTTATTGATGTCGTAGATAACATTGGAAGGACATTACAAGGTTGTTTATGGGTATCATTTCCCAATGTTTAATCACATAAGAAATGGCAGGATCTACAAATTTCTAAATTATCTGTATATTTCTCTAGCTAGATCTATTGTGTAGGTTGGGAAAGGCACCTTTATCCATCCATTGAACCAAGGGCTAATTAGAACAATGTTGAAGTTGGGTACTCCTCTCATTAGGAAAAATGAAAAATTTGGGGCTAATTTGGTGAACCCTGGTCAGGAAGATTTGGGGAAGAATGATAATTCTGAAGCTAAAATTGATATTACATGTATGGAGGAAGTGGGGAAATAGGTGGCCAAAAGGAATAAGTAAAGTTTGGCCAAAGAAAATTCCAAGAAGAAGAGCAAGGAGAGTGGGGCTTCGGGACCTTAGGAGAACATTGATGTAAGCTTAGATTCTAGTGACTAGAGAGAGGATAATGAGAACCAGTTTAGCAGTGGAGGTGGGCAAGAGGATGGTGAAGAGGTTCGTGGAAAAACTGAGTGCCAAACTTCCTAGAATATGGAACAAGCTATAGAAAACATACATGATCTTGAAGTGGCACAAAAGAATCTGTTTAAAGTTTAGGACTCAGCGGTCAAATCAAATGTTTGTTTGAAAGAGTTTGAATATTACAGACTGTATACAAATATCAATAAACAAAAAATTAGCATGGTGTACATTTATTTGAGGGAGCTTCAAGAGAAGGTAGACAAAATCATGACCATAGTCCTCAGTGACCAATTAAAGAATGCAAATGAGAGATGTCTTTATGTGGAGCAAGAAATGTTGAAAATGAAGGATATCATTATGCAGATTAGGAATTTCCACATTCTCAATGTTAAGAGCACCATTCACCATCTTAAAATATTGGTAGAAATAATACACTCCATAAAAATTTCCAAGAAAATGGAAAAGGAAGGAACTGGGCCTAAAGTGGAGATTGTTGAACCTTATTATCAATACTGGAAGTCCACCTTTGCAAGCCTGGTTAAGGAATGAAATGGCTGCATACATACAATAGGAGAATTGATAAAAGAATGAATGGATTCTATTCTATTTGGTGGAAAGGCCCCATTTTTGTTTTTCTGTTAGTTCTCTTGCTCTTGTTGTTAGTTTGGTACAGTTGGACCATTAGTATGGATAGTATGATCACTAGCTTGTAGTTTTTTTTTTGTTTTTGCGGGGTTCTAATGGGTATACCCTTGGCCTCTTTTTGTGCCAGATATTCATATTTTGTATGGGGTAGGGTCCCATCAACCCTTTTTTACCTCTAATAAAAAAACACATTATATATGCAATAATATTATTAAATCTAATTTTAATCACTATGCATTTTATAGTTAATATATTCTTCCTTTTGAGCCCGCTAATCTATGCCAAACATTAACATAGCTTTGGGGTTTCCATGATATAATTGGTTGTTTAAAAAACCTATTTACGAAACCCCAATTCTATTTTGAATTACATATAAGATTCTACACATATATTTATATATCCATTATATATATTCCTGATTTATTTGTTATCGTTTGTATCTTTTCAATATGATTTCTTTTATATGAATAAAATCTACCATAGGAAAATTGTTCTACCATAGTGTCCGGTAGGCTATAATTCTAAGTTGGAAAAATCATTCATTTTCCTTGGCCCCTCGTGGATTAGTTATTTTTATATAGGCAAAAAAATGTTTTTTGGTCCTAGCGATCACTTTTGTTCTTTGTTTTGTTGTTATATTCACAAAGATTAACAATTTAGATTTATAAAACAACTTCATTATGAACATGATATATTTACCTTTAAGAATAGATTAACGACCGCTAGGATGCAATGAGTAGATGACATCATATGTAAAAACTTGTTTTTATATATTCTCAATCGCAATTCCGAGTTTCCATATTTTTCATAAATACAAAATAATTCTGCCAAAATCTTGTACAAAGTAGATAAAAGAATACCTATACCTATATAACATATTAAAGATATGATTTTACACATATATTTATGTATCCATTATATAAAATCTAGATTTATTTGTTATCATTTATAGCTTTTCAATATGTTTTCCCCTGTATGGATACACTCTACATGAAAAACGTTGCATGTAGTAATGCCCGCCAGGCTATAAATCTTATTTAGAGAAACCATTTATTTGGTGTTAGCAATCACTTTTTTTGTTTGTCTCTTATTATCTATAAAAATATTAAGAATTTAGATTTATAACATATCTTCATTATGAACATGATATATTTACCTTTAGGAATAGCTTAGCGGCCGCTAGGGTCCAACGAGTATATCACATTGTATTTAAAAACTTGTAGTATAAATTCTTGGTCGCTATTCCAAGTTTCTTTTATTATCCTAAATGTAAAAATATTCTTCCAAAATATCATAGGAAATATAGAATTCTAGACGTATAGTTGTGTACACATGAAAAACATGATTCTAAACGTACACAACTTCATTATGAACATGATATATTTTCCTTCAAGGATAACTTAACAACCGTTAGGGTAAAACGAGTCCATGTCTATATGTATACTATTATATAAACTCTCGATTTATTTTTTACTATTTATATAAACTCCTTTTTGAATACAATCTACATGAAAAATGTTTCCTACTCTAGCGACTGCTAGGCTATAATTATTATTTGGATGCAGTCTTTGTTTACCTTTACGGACTCAAGAATAAGTGGATTTTGTTATAGGAAACACACTTTTTTGGTTCAAGTGATTGGTTTGTTATTTGTCTCGTGTTAAATACACAAAGACTAAAAATTAAATTCATAACACAACTACATTATAAAAATAATATATTTAATTTTAAGAATAGTTTAGCAGGCGTTAGGATTCATCGAGTATATTTTGTTGTATCTAAAAAACTTGTTGTAAATCTTCGCGGTCTCCTGTCCACTAGGTTAGCCCAATATATAACAATAAGACCTTATGTTTGGTTGGATTAAACAAATTAAATTAAAATAGTTTGAGCTAAGTAGGCGCTGGGTACTTACACACTATAATATTTCGAGATTAGTGGGCACTATAATCTATCTAGTTACCCAATTATATTTTGAGCTTAGCATCCGTTAGCTTATGACACAACATAATATTTGAATCTTAGAAGTTTCTAGGTTTTTGTAAAAGAAAGTAATATATTATAAGCTTAGCGGAGGGTAGGTTATGCCAAAGCATAATAATATGATCTTAGTGAATACTAGTATTAAGAGCTTAGTGGTTGTTAGGCTATGCCACAACATATTATTTGGGTATTCATTTTTCTAGGTTATGTATCGCAAACATGATATGTATCATAAAGAAGATGCAAACAAGATGTGTTTAAATAAGTTGAATTTATCGTATGATTTTAAGATTTTAAATTAAGATATTTAAATCTTAGTGACCGCTAGGTTATGCTACCACATACTCATTGGAACCTAGAAGTGGTTAGGATTCAATAAACTAAATTAAGGTATTAAGAGCTTAGTGGCCGCTAGGTTATGCAAAAACATATTATTTAGGTATTCAATTTGCTAGGCTATGTATCACAAACATGATATGTATCGTAAAGAAGACGTAAACAAGATGTGTTTAAATTAGTTGAATTTATCATATGATTTTAAGATTTTTAATTAAGATATTTCGAGCTTAGCATCCGCTAGGTTATGCTACCACATACTCATTGAAACCTAGTAGTGGTTAGGATTTAATAAACTAAATTAAGGTATTAATATCTTAGCAACCGCTAGGTTATACAACAACATATTATTTGGGTATTCATTTGGCTTGGTTATGTATTGCAAAGAAGATGCAAGAAGATGTGTTTAAATTAGTTAAATTTATCGTATGATTTTAAGATTTTAAATTAACATATTTCCATCTTAGCACCCGCTAGGTTATGTTTCCACATAATTGTTGGAACTCTTGATAATGAATACTTGAAAACAATATTTGACACAAAAGATTTGCACAGAAACAAGACGGTGCTTGTGTATTTTATTAATATCAAAATGTAGCATTGCAGATAAATGAGAGAGCTGCAATATTTATAGATATTTGACAACCTCTATCTCATCCATAATAAATGGAAATAAATCATCTAATATGAGAAAATATGTAGAAATAACATATTTCCCATAATTGCCCCTATTTTCCCTCATGGAAATCATCTGGGAACAAAATATGCAAGATAGAACATGATCCCACAAACATTGGGATGAGAACGCTATCACTTAGTTAACTAACAAATAAGGATAAGTAATACCTATTGACATAATTTTAAAGTATTTAAATTAAATACTTTAACTTATTACATTTATTCAAATATCAATGAATGATGAATTAAGATAATTTTTATTCCTAACATTCCCCCCTTAATTCAACATGGTCTCAAGTGAACAGGAGAGAAATTCTCTAAAACCCTCAAATTTACCTTGAGCAAGTGAATTTGTGAAGACATCTGCATGTTACATATCTATTGGTTAATATTGGAGCTAGATGTTGTTGTTCTGAACATGTTCACAAATGAAATGTACCTAAACTTCAATGTGTTTGGTGCGCTCATGAAAAACTAGATTTCGAACAAGTTTTACTACTCCGTTATCAACATGTAGGAGAGTTAGATATTTTTGTAGTATTCCCAATCCTTCAAGTATACATCAGAGCCATATCACTTCACATACAGTGCCACCTGCTGCACGATATTATGATTCTATGGAGGACCTTGAAATGAAAGTCTGCTTCTTACTCACCCATGATATCGGTCCAGATCCTAAAAAGAATACAAATCCTGAAGTGGATTTCCTATCATCTATGTTTCCTACATGATTTGAATTTGAATATCTTGTCAAGAAGAATTTATTATTATTCTTGTATTCTAGGCCATATTCCATAATTTCTCTGATGTACCTCAGTATCCATTTTGCTACTTTTTAGTGAGAAACCCTTGGTTCTTACATGAACCATGAAAGATAGTTAGTTGATATCTAGCCTAGTGTAAGTCAAGTAGATGAGACTCCTGATCAACTACCGATAGAGAGTTGCATTTACTTGTGGTGATGGATCTATTCAAGATAGTTGAAGTCTTGTCTCCATAGGTGTGGAAAATGGTTTGCAATCCATCATATTGAATTTCTCGAGCGTTGTCTTGGCGTATTTAAATTGTGACACAAAGATATGATTTTCTATTTGCCAAACTTTAAGTCCAAGAAAATAATGCAGAATCCCAAGATCAGTCATGCCGAATGATCATGTTAGATATTTCTTTGTTGACTCAATCATCCTCACTAATCCTCCACTGATTACTAGATCATTGAGATATACTACAACGATCACTATCTCCCCCCTTGATTTTTGAGATAGAGATTAGGATTGTATGGACTCCTATTGAATCCATGTTGAATGAGATGCTTGTTAATTTTTATGTACCATGCCTTGGGAGATTGCTTTATACCATATAGTGATTTTATGAGTTTACATAACTTTTCCTCTTTACCTGGTATGACAAAACCTTCTGGTTGAGTCATGTAAACTTCTTCTTGTAAATAACCATTAAGAAAGGCTATTTTCACATCCATTTGGTGTATTTTCCAAACAAATTGTGTAGCTAGAGAAAATATTAAGATGAAAGTTTTTATCTTAGTTGTGGGAGAAAAAGTCTCCTCATAATCAATGCCTTCTTTTTGAGCATATCCCTTAGCAACTAGTCTAGCCTTACGTTTATCAATTTTTCCATCTACTTTGTACTTTGTTTTGAAGATTCATATGCATCCAATCAGATTTTTCTCTGACGGAAGATCTGTAAGTTACCATGTATTATTTTTCAAAAGTGACTTATATTCTGCATCCATAACATCTTTCCAAGGTTTAGACTGTAGGGCTTCTGGAACTGAGGAAGGCTCAATAGTTTCAACAACTTTACCTATTAAAGCCAAATTGACCTCATTTCCATCCATACTGTGAGTCCTCATTCCAGTGGTAGATGTGTCGAGGACACTATCCAATTTTTCATCTCTAATCATGCTTGTATACCATTTAGGCATACTTTTTGTGGTTCCTGTGGGAGGTTGAATTTCATTATCTTCCCCATCATCACTGTCATCATCAAAGTGATTACCATCCTCTATTTTCGCTATAGGGATATTTTTTTCATCATGCGAGTGTATGGAAGGAGCATCTGATTCTTTGTTCTCAAAGAACTCAACATCTTGACTAGTGTATACCCTCCTTATTCTTAGATCCATAAGTCTGTAGCCAAGTGCTTCATAACTTTATCCCAAGAAGATAAGTTTTTTTGATTTCATATCGAGCTTAGTTCTTTATTTATTAGAAATGTGCATACTTGCTTTACATCCAATAACTCTAAGGTGTGAAATAGATGGCTTATGCCTTGACTATGCTTCCTGAGGTGTTACTGCATCAAGATTTTCACTGGGAACTCTATTTAGTAAATAGGCTATCATTTTAGCTGCTTTGGCCCAAAATGTTTTTGATAAACCTGCATCATCAATCATACATCACACCATATCCATGATAGTACGATTTTTCCTTTCAATAACAAATTTTTTTGTGTTATCCTGTAAAATTGACAAGGGAAATTTTACCGATAACCATACCGAAAATTTTGTTTGGACCCCTCGTTGAGGATCCTTCGCGTCCGAAATGTTGTAAAATCCCTTCCCGGGAAATTCAGTTTTTGAACTTAGTCTTTTTGAGCCTTTTTTGGCTGGGCGCATGGTTTTGCTTTGCAACATCAGTTTTTCTTGCGCGCCCTTAAAAGCCTTTGGCGCATGGTTTTTCATGTTAGCACGCTTTTCGGTGCGCCAAATGGCGCACGTAATCTACATGCAACACCAAGTTTTGGTGCGCCAAAGGGCGCACATTACTTCATGTCGACAACGAATTCGGTGCGCCAAGGCGCGCTCATTCTTCTGTTACCATTTCTTTCCATGGGCCAAAGGGCGCACGCTTTCCCTTGTCGACAACGGTTTCCATGCGCCATTTCAAAAAGTTGGTGGCGCATTAATGACAGGTTTTTCTATAAATATCAGTGCGCGCCCAATGTCATTTTCATTCTTTTTGTCAGCACGTGATATTTCTGGACTTGTCAGCCCCTGCTCTGTCACTTTCATCGTATTGTGGACCCGCTCAAGGATTTTCGCTATATTTTTAAGGTAAGAGGTTCTTCCCCTTCCCTGTTTTATGTTTTCTGTTCTTTGGGCTTGTTTTTTTGTCCGGTTTTGGTGTGTGTGCCGACTTGCTGGCCGGTTTTCATCGAAGTTTGAATGTGTTTGAGCCTTTCCCCCCGTGCTGTCCTGTTCATTTTCTTCTGTTGCTCTTCCTCTCCCTCCCTCTTTCCGGATCTGCTGGAAAAGGGGTCGTTTTGTAGCTGGCTTGGTTTGTTTAAAAGGATTTTTTGTAAACCCTACTTGTCCAAGTATTTTTTGAAGTGGAAGAGAGAGAAAGAAAGAGAGGTTTGAGAGCTTATTTCACAAGGCGCACTGGCACGCCTTGTAACAATTAAGACAGTTGCGCCTTTTGGCGCATCTACCCGACTTGCAACGCACTCAAGATCCGCGCCTAATGGCGCACCCTGCCATCCTGCTACAGTTGAAATTCATGCGCCCATAAGCGCACCCCTTTTAGCATGTTACAAACGTAAATCCCGCGCTTCCTCCTATAAGCCTTGGCGCACCCTTTACCATGTTGCATCCCATTTCCATGCGCCCCTAAGCGCACCCAGTTTCGATGCGACGAAAGCCTTTTTCGCGCAAGTAAAAAGATTACATAGGCGCTGGCGCACCCTCCGATGCAATAACATGCTGTTGTGTAATCCATCCATGCGCCGCGCTATATTCCTTTGGCGCATCATTTGTCCATGCTGCACAATCTTTCCATGCGCCAAAGGGCGCACCGAACCCTAATGTAACATGCATTTCCTGTGCGCCCTTCTATAAAATGCAGTCTGTTTCATCCATGCGCCATGCGCCTTTGGCGCTAGTTTAACCTCTGTTGCACCCTTTTCCTGTGCGCCTTGTTTATTCAGCTTGTTATAAACATTTTTCCTGCGCCCTGCGCCCCGAGCCTTAAAAGTTCTAACTCTTTCTTCTGCTAGTATTCCAATGAAAAATCAAATGACTAATTCAAGCTTCTTGGATTGGGTTTCGCTCCTTCTACGTGCAGATCATCAGATAAGCCTTGAAGAACACATGTCTACGTCAAGCAAGAGACCCGCCAAACCAAGAGGAAAGGCTAAGCTGACAGAAGAAGAAATGAAGTATAAATACCAAAGGGTCAGAATGCCCGAATCACAGGCAGAGTGTAATATGGATGTCAGGGACTCTGAATTGGGTCACATTGACATGGATGAATTCTGGATAAGGACTCAGAAAGTAACAAGGAGCCCATGGATGGATAAATTGATGGGCAGCGCCCTGCACTTCGCCGGTGGGATTCCTGTCAGTGCTGTTAATAACGAATTCATAATGGTGGTCGCCCAATCTTACAACGAGGACACAAGATGTGTCGAAAATAGTAAGGGCGAGGTGGTCATAGACCTCACCGCCCGCCACTTTGAAAAGATTCTTGGCATCCCTCATCACCGGAGCTTCGTAGCGGTTAGCCAAGAAGAATGTGTCAAGACTTGGGAAGACAATGAAGACCTGTGCATGCAATTAATGAACGAGGTCTACCTCAAGAATAAGAAGGTAGTGACTCGGTGGCCCCAGACTATCCACCGAAGCGACTTCTCCGAAGAACTCAGCGACACCATTACTTTCCTAAGCAGAGTCTTCGGGCTTTCAGACGCCCACTACTTCCATAAATGGATGCTGCGGTACCTGGAAACAATAAATAAGAATTTGCCCGATCAGCGCTTCTGCTGGGGGGAAATAATAAGCAGCGCCATTTCTGAGCAGCTACAACAGTTTGCCACAACAGGAGTGTTTCATATGAACTCCTACGTAGTGTATGCTGCTGCGTCTGAAAGGGACTATCCAGGGCTACACCGAAGTGGAACTTGGCCTCAAGCCAAAATATATGAATATTATCCAGAACTAAAGCTGGAGAATAGCATCCAACACTTTTCAAAAGTCAATGATGCTTTCTTCTATCACATTATATGCATGCTGCGACCAAAGTTGATTCATGGCCGCACAATCAAGAACACCGTTTCAGCTGTGGATAGGTGGGGGGCCTTGTTTACCCAATTTCCCACATTCACCTATCTGAGGGCGGTTAACTTCTTGGGCGAACCAACCAGGTTGCCAAGGTATGCTGGACCAAAGCTGGTTCTATTGGAATTATCAAGACAGCTGGTCACATACCATGAGAAGTGCCAGAAGAGAAAGAAGGGTGGAACTCCTTTCCCCCTCACAGTAGGCCGTTACACATGCTCCAGCTATCACAAGGCGAAGGAGATGTTTGCTGAGCTAGAATTGCTCAACCTAAAGCATGATTTCCCAGCAAGGCCTACATTCGACCCAAGGGGCTGCTTGCCAAGGGCTAAGCTTGATCCGATCCATGTCCCTCAAATTGAGGACATTTACATTGACGTCATCCATGAGGTGTCGCTAAGAAGAAAAGATCACTCCCGCTTAGCATTGGCAGAAATTATTCAATATGGAGTTGCCATCGTCCCCAAAGGCTTCCAAACTTCGGAAGATGAAGTAGACAAGGTGTACAATAACACAGATGGGGACAATTGGCCCTTCCCGGCCATTGATAGAAGCAAGGCTCCTCAGACAATTGAGGAGAGGGTCAAAGAAACCATGCGGAGAACCGAGCACTGGTGCCGGATGAATGGGTTAATCTACCTCGGTGTAGATTTTACAACTTCTCCTTTGGGTAATGCACCTCCAAGGTCAAAGAAGCAGCTAAAAGGCAAGGGTGCAGTAGGTGAATCAAGCACCAGTCAGGAGGAAGCCCCTGAAAGCCCTCTTCCCTCGGAACCAGAACAAGTCATCACGTTGGAAGAAGAGTTCACGGAGGACGTTCCCGAAGGCCCATCCACCCAGGATGTTGGCGTTGCTACAACTTCAGAGGTCCCTTCTGTCCCTTCTTCTTCTCTTCCTTCCCTTCCTCAGGTGTCCGACACAACTACCCCTTTGGTTGTGTCCTCCGCCCCTTCTTCTACCCTTTCCCCTGCCTCTTCGTCCATCTTCTCCTCCCTCGGTGATTTGTCTTCCTCCATTTCTTCCCTCCTCTCCGAGCTCCCTTCCCTTCCTATGCCTTCTGCAGCTGCGGTTTCCCTTCCTCCCGTGGACACCTCTGCGGCTATTCTTTCAATGCCGCCGCCGCGTGTTTCCACGTTCTTCCCCTCCTCTACCGTTGCTGCCGCCCCCCTCTGTCTCTGGTCCTTCTTCTATAGGACCAGCCTGGATCTCTCAGCAGCTGAGCCAACAAAAGAGAAAAGTTCCCATCGCTCCGATGGACTTTTCGATCATTCCGGCTAAAGGAGCAAAGAAGCAGAAGCCGGTTACACGCTTTTCCAAGAGCGCTGCAGGTGAGAGGGTTATGGAAATAGCCTACCCCAATCCCCTCAAAGATAAAGAAGATCTGTCTCCGACAGATTTCACCGTGACTCAAGTCACAATGGGGACATCCTCTGAAAGTCTCCAGGGGGAAGCTCGTTCCGCGGTTAATGCACTTTGTGAAAAGCTTCAAGAAGCCAAAGAAGAAAAAAGGCTACTGAAGGAGCAGAATAAATACTTGCTTCAGACCTTACAGAAGATGGGAAGTGCACCTCCCACAACTGCCGCCGAGACTCCTGAGCTGCTCAGTCAGGAGAAAATCAACGAATACTCAAAGATCGGCGAGCAAGGTATGGCCGTTTCTGCTTGGAGGAGCCAAATCCTCAAAGATAGTGAGAAAATAATCGCCGAGTATGTCAGTTTATATCTGAATATCGGAAAGGCGAACAAGGAACTCCAAGTATTGGCGGGCTCAGTATCAGAAGAGCTCGATCATGCTAGACTCCAACACGAGACCTTCCAACAAATGTTCGACTATTCAGTCGAAGATCTCGTTAAGTTTGGTGTCTTCGGCCATCCCAGGGCCCTCAACAAGACTATGTCCACTCTGGACTACAGGATAGATCAGCTGGAATTTGTGTTAGAAAAGATAGACAAAGTAAAAGAAGAGGCCCTGGATGCAATGCATCAAATGGAGAAAATCATCCTCGCCATGAATCCAGGGTTGCTCACTCCTTCTCTTACTTTGAAGTCAGCTGGTGAGACTATCCAGATCTTTAAGGAGATCGCTTCTCAAGGGACAGCGCCAGAGGTTACGTTCGACTCCGAATCCATCAATAACCTACTGGCTTGCAGGGACTTCATCGGTTTCCTGATTGAGGCGGAGAAAGATTATTCCAAACTTCCCGAAAAGCTCGTAGAAGAGCGGGAAACTTGCGAAGTAATCAGTGATCGGCACCAGGATCCATCACAGGATCAATTCGGGCCAATGATCAGCAAGTTCTTGGAATACCGCGCTCAGTTCCAAATAACATCACCTGAGCAGCATCAGAAACAAGCTACCCCTTTTCGGCTGCAGGATGATGATGACGAGTAGCTGTTCTTCTTCTTCTGTTTCTTCTTCTCCCTCTTCTCCGACTTTCTTTTCCGAATGTCTAAAAATGTGTTGGCACAAATGATGACCTCATCCATGTTGCATCATGGGATGATGTCATCCATCCAAGTTGTCAAAGTCAACATGACTTTTGGATATTTTGTAAATATCTTGTAAATAAGTGGTTGGCTCCATTTTGCCCTCTCTCTCTCTCATCTTCTATAAATATGAGAATACTTGTCGTATTCTGGGTGAACATTTTTCAGATAGAAATAGAAGTGAGGAGAGAAAGACTTTGAGCTTTCTTGTAACAGAGAAGAACAGTAATACAATTATTCAGACTTTGTGCTCAATAGCTGTGTTATACATTAGATCTTTCTTACGTTAGATCTGTATGTGTTTGATCTGTTAGATTCATATCTACTTTTCCGTCATTTGTTTATCAGTATTGCTTTGTTTATTTATGCAAGTAGGTTTGGCTCTGTTTACTACCAAGCCCAAAGCATAGATCTTCTGACCCTTCCGCTTTGGAACTCATTTCTTTTCTTCCTTCGGATCTGTTCTTTCTCTTCTCCCTCTTTTATTCCTTTCTCTTCGCAGCCTAGAACGCTCTACTGGGATGAGATCCCAACCCCCGAAGGCAGAATCTGTGAGACTTGCATAGGTTCCTGCTAGTAGAAGTAGCAATAAACCAGTTTCGCTTTGCTGTCTCAAAGAGGGGCTAAGCCCTGCAACACTGTTGGCTCGTCTATCCATAGATCTGTCCGCGCGACAGATTTTCAGACCAACAGTTTTTGGCGACTCCGCTGGGGAATCGAACAGATAGATCTGTCAGATCTATGCTAGTAGTAAGATAAAAAATCAGGAAAAATCAGCAGGTTGCTGCCAGTTTGCAAATCTAAACCTTTTTGTTAAAAATCCTAAAAATTTGCAAAAGTGCTCAAATCGGAAATTTTTCTTCTGAGAGTCATAGATCGGGCCTAGTTACAGATCTTTAGTTCGCTGGGTTTTTATCAAAATCATTATTTTTCCGTAGATCTGAGTTTTGACTGTTTTCTAAAAAAGTTCGAAACCCTCTGAAAAGGTAAAAATCAGATCCGAAAATCAGCTTACTATCTTCCCCGCCATCTTATCCTCATTTTCATCTGTCATTTAACCGCAATCGGTTTCTGAAGAGGATAATTTTTAATATTCAGAAAAATATTTGCTGCTGGTTTTTGTCAAAAAAAAAAAAAACCAGAAAATCAGCAAATATAACCCAAAATAAAGTTTAAATCTGCGCTGTAATATTACAGATCTGAAAGGTACACTGGCGAGTGAACCTTTTACGCGCAGCAGGAGAGCCCGTGGAGAAGCTGATCCTACTTTCGATCTGCTTCAGAGGCATAATTTCAGCGTAACACCGGCACGTTTTTCAGCACTAAGCTCAGCTAGCCGGTCATCCAGGAGTGTCTCACCTTCACAAAGAAAAAGTCTGTTACAAGGAGCATCTACATCCCTTTGTAGTGCCTTGCTGCTCAGTGGAACCACCCTCCCAGCTCGTGTGCTTTTTCCAGCCTTCCAAATGGCGGTACCATGGGGAAATGCTATGGGTCCCTCTCGCACTGCCACATCCAGTTCACGCGCTCCCTCACGGAAATCGAAAGAATTTTCCTAAATTCGACGGGAGCGGAAATCAAAGCACGGATTCCCACATATCTGCTTTCATTATGTCATGCAGTATCTTGGACGTGACTCATGAAGATGTGTCAGTTCGCCTTTTTCTGGAAACCCTACAAGGACCTGCAGCTGAATGGTTTCAGCATTTGCCGGCCGGATCTATCACCAGTTGGGCGACTTTGCGGGACGCTTTTGAAGACAGGTATAAGCCTTCAGAGGATGCATTTACTTTATTATCACGAATCACTCATCTGAAGAAGGAGGCAAACGAGACCATGCGCGATTTTATCGCCCGGTTCAATGCTCTAATCAACCGTGTCCCTACTGCCATGCTTCCAACGCCGGAAAATCAGAAATGTTTCTTTGTGAACGCCATGAGCTCTAAAGTCAGCTTCTTGCTCCTTCAAGAGCGAGTAGCTACTCTACCTCTTGCTCAGGCTGCTGCCATCCGGATAGAAGACAATTTGATAATATCTGGCGAGTTGAAAAAGGAATCGTCAAAGCCTAAGTCTTTGAGCCCTTCGCCTACCACTTCGTCCGATCCAGCATTCCAAAAAATGGCGAATGACCTGCTTGCACTGAAAAAGCAGCTGGCCCAAGCCTCTCCCAGTTCCTCGTATCGGGATATCCCACGGAGGAATTTTGTTCCTAACAATGCTTCACAAAGGCCGCGCTTGCCTGCAGCTGCTCCACGGTTGGCGCTTGAGGCCCCTCCGATCAATGCTCTGGCCGAGATTGAAGAAGAAGAGCAGTACTATGAAGAACTTTCGCCTCAAGGCGAAGATGATCAAGATGTCGGTGAACCGACTGGCGACTCTACTATTGGATACATGGAATTTGATGAGGACGAATCTGATGAAGAAGAGAGTACTCAAGGCTATGCAAGCGGACAATCCTACGCTGTTTTTACCCGCTCGCAAGGAAAAGAAGCAGAAGTTGCTGCCCATACGAAGAAAGAGAAGGCCGTGTCAAACGCGCCTCCAACCATTGTTAAAAGAGGTAATCCTTTTCCCACTCAACTCCCTGCTAATTCTTTTGCAAAAAAGTCTTTTCCGCCCATCTCTCCTCCGAATCAGCCCCCTCATATTCCTGTCAAGATCAGTAACCCTATTCCACCATCGCGAAGTGAAGGACTCATTCCTTCACCAACGCAACCCTTGGCCGCGTTCGATATAATAGATCATGCAAAAAAGACCAAGATCCAGATGTCTGAAGCTGAGTATCTTTAGTCAAACCCCGAACAGCTTGTAAGATTGACTAAGTATATTCAAAGTCAAGCTGTTATATCTAATCAGGCTTCCCCTAAAGGAATCCTTCCTACTCCCCCTGAATCCCATATAAATGTTGCTTCAACATCCGCATCAGGCAAAATAGAACCTTTCTATCTCTCTCTCCTAATCAACGGCCATAAGTTGAGCAACTGTATAATTGATTCCGGAGCTTCCGATAACGTCATGCCGGCAAAAGTCACCCATGCTTTGGGCCTCACTCTTACCAAACCATTCGGCAGATGCTATTCATTGGAGACCAAGCAAGTGCCATTGATTGGCCAAATCAAAGACGCGCAATTTGCGTTTGCGGCCTTCCCGGATAAAAGAGTAAAGATGACCGTCCTTGTCGCTGACATTCCGGCAGCCTATGGAATTCTGTTGGGAAGGAGCTTTTGCAGCGAAGTTGGTGGAGAAATTCACATGGACTGGTCCAAAGCTAGAATCCCAGTCAAAGGCGTAATGCAAACTTTGGAGCCGGAATCCCAAAAGAAATACTTGGTCACTAGCTCTGAAGACCCCAAAGCCCAAATTCTTTTCGAATCATCAGGGTTGGGGAATTACTTCTTATCCACCGAGGCGGATACAAAGGACGTTTTTGTTCAGGAAAAGGATTGTAATAAGATCTGGACCTTGCAATTTGATGGCAGCTGCGCGACTAGTGGATGTGGCGCTGGAGTTGTGCTGATATCTCCCGAGGAGGAGGTAATTCCTCTTTCTTTCAAATTGCAGTTTTTCAACACTAATAATACTGCTGAGTACGAATCTCTGTTACTCGGTATGCAAGCTGCAAAGGAAAGAGGAATAAAAAATCTGAAAGTCCAAGGTGATGCCGAGCTAGTTGTAAATCAGGTCAAAAGGATTTACCAAGTGAAAAATGAAAGGCTCAGGCACTACCGTAATACGGTATGGGACAGCATTGAGGAATTTGACGCTTTTTCAATAGAGGCAATTCCAAGGGCCCAAAATGACATGGCTGATTCGTTGGCTGTTTCAGCATCTCTCATGCTCCCGCACCCGGGTTTGAAAACGAACAAATACACCATTGAAGTGGTTTTCCGCCCAAGCGTGCCAGACAACTCTCAGCATTGGCAAGTATTCAACGATGATAATCACCTCATTGCCTTTCTAGAAAAATCAAAAAATTTTGATGAGTTGTATTTCGAAGGATCCACCTCTACATGCCGTGAATCAATCAACAGTCAAAACCACGAAACAAAGGGGAGCGACGGCATTTGTCAGCTTAAAGGAAATAAAATTCCAAAGGGCCTGGTTTCTCTGGAACGCCTGTTTGACAGGCATGACCGTTTTGTGAAAAATAAGAGGCGAGATGATCTTGGCTCATCTCCAGAGACAGAACCAGTCAATATAGGTTCTGAGGCACATCCGCAATTCGTGAACATCGGGAAATGTTGCACGCCAGAAGAAAAGCGGAAATTTGTCAAGCTGCTGAAGAAATATATGGATGTATTGGCATGGTCCTATGCCGATTTAAAGTCCTTCAAGCCAAAGGACGTTCAGCATGATATACCGCTGAAAGAAGATGCCAAAGCCTTCCGTCAGAAGCAAAGGCATTATAATCCCAAGATTTCGGGCACCATTCAAGCCGAAATTCAGAAGATGCTGGACGCAAGAATCATCTTCCCTATCCATCACAGCACTTGGGTGGCGAACATTGTGCAGTACGCAAGAAAAACGGTGAAATACGCATCTGCGTAGATTTCCGAAACTTGAATCAAGCTTCGCTGAAAGACAACTACCCTCTTCCCATAATGGATCAAGTTCTGCAAGCGGTGACTGGATCAGAAATGCTGTCTATGCTTGATGGTTTTTCAGGCTATAATCAGATTGAAGTCTCGCCTGAAGATCAATTCAAAACAGCATTCACTACTCCGTGGGGTACGTTTGCCTATAGCAGGATGCCTTTCGGCCTAACCAACGCTGGTGCCACTTTTCAGCGGGCCATGGACTTTGCTTTCAAAGGCATGATGGGAAAGGTCATTGTAGTTTATCTAGATGACTTAACCGTGTTCTCCAAACGACGAAGTGATCATTATGATCACTTGGAACAAGTATTGGCCAGGTGCCGAGAACATGGAATTTCCCTTAACCCAAAAAAGTCTGTTTTTGGGGTCACGGAAGGGAGATTGCTAGGCCATGTGGTTAGCAAAGAAGGAACCAAGATCGATGCCGAAAGAGTTAAGGCTATCCAAAGCCTTACTCTGCCTACAAGCAAGAATGGTGTTCATTCTTTCTTCGGAAAGGTGAACTTTCTTAGGCGTTTTGTCCCTGATTTTGCTGAGAAGACTCGCCACATACTAAACATGATGAAAGGGTCACCCACTTTCAGATGGAGTGAAGAGGGGAAAAGGTCGTTTGATGAGATAAAAACTTCTGTTGCTCATGCACCGGTCCTGGTATGTCCCGACTTCTCTAAGGACTTCATCATGTATAGCTACGCATCAGAGCATACTGTGTCTGCAATCCTAATGCAAAAGAACTCGGAGGATATTGAATCTCCAATCGCATTCATGAGTTCTCCTCTCAAGCCTCACGAGTTGAAGATGACTCAATTGGAAAAGCATGCCTTTGCCGTTGTTAAAGCGGCGAAGAATTTCAGGTATTACATTCTGAACTCGCATACGGTGGTGCTGGTCCCTGACACGGCGGTGAAATCAATTCTAACTCAGCAGGAGTTTGGAAGCTTAAGAGGGAATTGGATCGCAAAGGTCCAGGAATATGACCTGGATATTAAACCCACCAAGCTGGTAAGGGGTAAAGGCCTATGTCAGCTAATGGCTGAGAACAAGGGTTCAGAAAATCCTGATGAAAGAAAGAATTATACCGACGAAGAGCAAAGCCCTCTAGAGGAGCCTGTTTCTCTGCCTCTAGTTTTATTTGTGGCGACTAGTGACGAATGGTACTCCGACATCGCTTTCTTCCTTACCTACGGCGAATGCCCAGCGCACCTGACTACAAAGGAGAAGCGTACTGTAAAGCTCAGGGCAGCTAAGTATATCATCTGGGATGAAGGTTTATACAAGCGCGGGATAGACGGTGTTTTCCTGCGATGTGTTGACAAACCCCAGCAAGTGAAACTGCTGGAAAGTTTTCACAACTCGGCCTGTGGAGGCCATTTTTCTTCTTCCGTAACAGCACACAAAATCATCCGAGCCAGGTATTATTGGCCAACGCTCTTTCAAGATGCGGCTACCTGGGTGGCAAAGTGTGAACCCTGTCAACAGTTCGTCGGCAAGCCCAAGTTGGCTGCCCTCCCCCTAAGGCCGGTCATTATCAATGAACCATTCAGGCAATGGGGAATTGATTTTATTGGTGCACTCAATCCTCAATCGAGTGCCGGACATAGCTATGTCCTCACAGCAACAGATTACTTCACTAAATGGGTGGAAGCCATACCTGTCAAGCACGCCACTTCTGAGGTGGTTTGCAGTTTTATCAAAGAAAATATCATTGTCAGGTTCGGTGTTCCAGACAAAATCGTTGCTGATAACGCTTCTAACTTCTCTTCCCGGGAAGTTATTAGTTTTTGCTATGAATATGGAATAACTTTAGCACATGCCTCGGATTATTATCCTCAGGGAAATGGTCAGGCAGAATCCAGTAATAAGAACTTGGTGACCATCATACGGAAATTAGTAGATGAGAACCAGCGGATATGGCACAAGTCTTTGTACGACGCTTTGTGGGCGGACCGCATTACCCCCAAGAGATCTCTCGGTATGTCACCTTTTCAAGTGTTATATGGCACTGATGCCGAACTTCCCATTTCTGCGGAACTTCCTGCTCTACGCTTGGCACGAGCAATCGAAGATGAAACTTTTCAGAGTTCTCTAGAAAAGAGAATCATGTACCTTGCGGAACTTGAAGAAAAGAGAGTAAGGGTGGTCGACAGGATCACTGAACATCAGAATCAAGTAAAGAAGCTTTTCGACAAGAAGGCCAAGCAGAGGAATTTTGAAGTAGGAGATCTCGTCCTTCTCTGGGACAAGCGAAGAGAGCCAAAGGGTATGCACGGAAAATTTGATTCCCTATGGAGAGGACCCTTCAAAATCAAGCAACTCAATGGAGAGAATAGTTTCTATCTCTCATATCTGGATGGAGCTGAACTCCCGCTTCCCTATAGCGGGCAACATCTCAAGATCTTCAGGAAGTAGAGCTTGCTCTCTTCTTTGTACAGTTTGCTTTAAGTTGTGTGTTTGCTTTCGTCGTGTGTTTGCTTTCGGTTTTTGTGTGTTTCCTTTGTTCTCCCTCCGGTCCCCCTTGTTTTTGACTCCGTACCCAATGGATAGGCACATGTGATCTGGGATTCTCTACCCCCGAGTTTACTCGAGGATAGTCCCCAGAAAGAGCCAGCTGTTATCCTGTAAAATTGACAAGGGCAATTTTACCGATAACCATACCGAAAATTTTGTTTGGACCCCTCGTTGAGGATCCTTCGCGTCCGAAATGTTGTAAAATCCCTTCCCGGGAAATTCAGTTTTTGAACTTAGTCTTTTTGAGCCTTTTTTGGCTGGGCGCATGGTTTTGCTTTGCAACATCAGTTTTTTCTTGCGCGCCCTTAAAAGCCTTTGGCGCATGGTTTTTCATGTTAGCACGCTTTTCAGTGCGCCAAATGGCGCACGTAATCTACATGCAACACCAAGTTTTGGTGCGCCAAAGGGCGCACATTACTTCATGTCGACAACGAATTCGGTGCGCCAAGGGCGCGCTCATTCTTCTGTTACCATTTCTTTCCATGCGCCAAAGGGCGCACGCTTTCCCTTGTCGACAACGGTTTCCATGCGCCATTTCAAAAAGTTGGTGGCGCATTAATGACAGGTTTTTCTATAAATATCAGTGCGCGCCCAATGTCATTTTCATTCTTTTTGTCAGCACGTGATATTTCTGGACTTGTCAGCCCCTGCTCTGTCACTTTCATCGTATTGTGGACCCGCTCAAGGATTTTCGCTATATTTTTAAGGTAAGAGGTTCTTCCCCTTCCCTGTTTTATGTTTTCTGTTCTTGGGCTTGTTTTTTTTGTCCGGTTTTGGTGTGTGTGCCGACTTGCTGGCCGGTTTTCATCGAAGTTTGAATGTGTTTGAGCCTTTCCCCCCGTGCTGTCCTGTTCATTTTCTTCTGTTGCTCTTCCTCTCCCTCCCTCTTTCCGGATCTGCTGGAAAAGGGGTCGTTTTGTAGCTGGCTTGGTTTGTTTTAAAAGGATTTTTATAAAACCTTACTTGTCCAAGTATTTTTTTGAAGTGGAAGAGAAAGAAAGAAAGAGAGGTTTGAGAGCTTATTTCACAAGGCGCACTGGCACGCCTTGTAACAATTAAGACAGTTGCGCCTTTGGGCGCATCTACCCGACTTGCAACGCACTCAAGATCCGCGCCTAATGGCGCACCCTGCCATCCTGCTACAGTTGAAATTCATGCGCCCATAAGCGCACCCCTTTTAGCATGTTACAAACGTAAATCCCGCGCTTCCTCCTATAAGCCTTGGCGCACCCTTTATCCATGTTGCATCCCATTTCCATGCGCCCCTAAGCGCACCCAGTTTCGATGCCACGAAAGCCTTTTTCGCGCAAGTAAAAAGATTACATAGGCGCTGGCGCACCCTCCGATGCAATAACATGATGTTGTGTAATCCGTCCATGCGCCGCGCTATATTCCTTTGGCGCATCATTTGTCCATGCTGCACAATCTTTCCATGCGCCAAAGGGCGCACCGAACCCTAATGTAACATGCACTTTCCTGAGCGCCCTTCTATAAAATGCAGTCTGCTTCATTCATGCGCCATGCGCCTTTGGCGCTAGTTTAACCTTTGTTGCACCCTTTTCCTGTGCGCCTTGTTTATTCAGCTTGTTATAAACATTTTTCATGCGCGCTGCGCCCCGAGCCTCAAAAGTTCTAACTCTTTCTTCTGCCAGTATTCCAATAAAAAATCAAATGACTAATTCAAGCTTCTTGGATTGGGTTTCGCTCCTTCTACGTGTAGATCAGCAGATAAGCCTTGAAGAACACATGTCTACGTCAAGCAAGAGACCCGCCAAACCAAGAGGAAAGGTTAAGCTGACAGAAGAAGAAATGAAGTATAAATACCAAAGGGTCAGAATGCCCGAATCACAGGCAGAGTGTAATATGGATGTCAGGGACTCTGAATTGGGTCACATCGACATGGATGAATTCTGGATAAGGACTCAGAGAGTAACAAGGAGCCCATGGATGGATAAATTGATGGGCAGCGCCCTGCACTTCGCCGGTGGGATTCCTGTCAGTGCTGTTAATAACGAATTCATAATGGTGGTCGCCCAATCTTACAACGAGGACACAAGATGTGTCGAAAATAGTAAGGGCGAGGTGGTCATAGACCTCACCGCCCGCCACTTTGAAAAGATTCTTGGCATCCCTCATCACCGGAGCTTCGTAGCGGTTAGCCAAGAAGAATGTGTCAAGACTTGGGAAGACAATGAAGACCTGTGCATGCAATTAATGAACGAGGTCTACCTCAAGAATAAGAAGGTAGTGACTCGGTGGCCCCAGACTATCCACCGAAGCGACTTCTCCGAAGAACTCAGCGACACCATTACTTTCCTAAGCAGAGTCTTCGGGCTTTCAGACGCCCACTACTTCCATAAATGGATGCTGCGGTACCTGGAAACAATAAATAAGAATTTGCCCGATCAGCGCTTCTGCTGGGGGGAAATAATAAGCAGCGCCATTTCTGAGCAGCTACAACAGTTTGCCACAACAGGAATGTTTCATATGAACTCCTACGTAGTGTATGCTGCTGCGTCTGAAAGGGACTATCCAGGGCTACACCGAAGTGGAACTTGGCCTCAAGCCAAAATATATGAATATTATCCAGAACTAAAGCTGGAGAATAGCATCCAACACTTTTCAAAAGTCAATGATGCTTTCTTCTATCACATTATATGCATGCTGCGACCAAAGTTGATTCATGGCCGCACAATCAAGAACACCGTTTCAGCTGTGGATAGGTGGGGGGCCTTGTTCACCCAGTTTCCCACGTTCACCTATCTAAGGGCGGTCAACTTCTTGGGCGAACCCACCAGGTTGCCAAGGTATGCTGGACCAAAGCTGGTTCTATTGGAATTGTCAAGACAGCTGGTCACATATCATGAGAAGTGCCAGAAGAGAAAGAAGGGTGGAACTCCTTTCCCCCTCACAGTAGGCCGTTATACATGCTCCAGCTATCACAAGGCGAAGGAGATGTTTGCTGAGCTAGAATTGCTCAACCTAAAGCATGATTTCCCAGCAAGGCCTACATTCGACCCAAGGGGCTGCTTGCCAAGGGCTAAGCTTGATCCGATCCATGTCCCTCAAATTGAGGACATTTACATTGACGTCATCCATGAGGTGTCGCTAAGAAGAAAAGATCACTCCCGCTTAGCATTGGCAGAAATTATTCAATATGGAGTTGCCATCGTCCCCAAAGGCTTCCAAACTTCGGAAGACGAAGTAGACAAGGTGTACAATAACACAGATGGGGACAATTGGCCCTTCCCGGCCATTGATAAAAGCAAGGCTCCTCAGACAATTGAGGAGAGGGTCAAAGAAACCATGCGGAGAACCGAGCACTGGTGCCGGATGAATGGGTTAATCTACCTCGGTGTAGATTTTACAACTTCTCCTTTGGGTAATGCACCTCCAAGGTCAAAGAAGCAGCTAAAAGGCAAGGGTGCAGTAGGTGAATCAAGCACCAGTCAGGAGGAAGCCCCTGAAAGCCCTCTTCCCTCGGAACCAGAACAAGTCATCGCGTTGGAAGAAGAGTTCACGGAGGACGTTCCCGAAAGGCCCATCCACCCAGGATGTTGGCGTTGCTACAACTTCAGAGGTCCCTTCTGTCCCTTCTTCTTCTCTTCCTTCCCTTCCTCAGGTGTCCGACACAACTACCCCTTTGGTTGTGTCCTCCGCCCCTTCTTCTACCCTTTCCCCTGCCTCTTCGTCCATCTTCTCCTCCCTCGGTGATTTGTCTTCCTCCATTTCTTCCCTCCTCTCCGAGCTCCCTTCCCTTCCTATGCCTTCTGCAGCTGCGGTTTCCCTTCCTCCCGTGGACACCTCTGCGGCTATTCTTTCAATGCCGCCGCCGCGTGTTTCCACGTTCTTCCCCTCTTCTACCGTTGCTGCCCCGCCCCCTCTGTCTCTGGTCCTTCTTCTATAGGACCAGCCTGGATCTCTCAGCAGTTGAGCCAACAAAAGAGAAAAGTTCCCATCGCTCCGATGGACTTTTCGATCATTCCGGCTAAAGGAGCAAAGAAGCAGAAGCCGGTTACACGCTTTTCCAAGAGCGCTGCAGGTGAGAGGGTTATGGAAATAGCCTACCCCAATCCCCTCAAAGATAAAGAAGATCTGTCTCCGACAGATTTCACCGTGACTCAAGTCACAATGGGGACATCCTCTGAAAGTCTCCAGGGGGAAGCTCGTTCCGCGATTAATGCACTTTGTGAAAAGCTTCAAGAAGCCAAAGAAGAAAAAAGGCTACTGAAGGAGCAGAATAAATACTTGCTTCAGACCTTACAGAAGATGGGAAGTGCACCTCCCACAACCGCCGCCGAGACTCCTGAGCTGCTCAGTCAGGAGAAAATCAACGAATACTCAAAGATCGGTGAGCAAGGTATGGCCGTTTCTGCTTGGAGGAGCCAAATCCTCAAAGATAGTGAGAAAATAATCGCCGAGTATGTCGGTTTATATCTGAATATCGGAAAGGCGAACAAGGAACTCCAAGTATTGGCGGGCTCAGTATCAGAAGAGCTCGATCATGCTAGACTCCAACACGAGACCTTCCAACAAATGTTCGACTATTCAGTCGAAGATCTCGTTAAGTTTGGTGTCTTCGGCCATCCCAGGGCCCTCAACAAGACTATGTCCACTCTGGACTACAGGATAGATCAGCTGGAATTTGTGTTAGAAAAGATAGATAAAGTAAAAGAAGAGGCCCTGGATGCAATGCATCAAATGGAGAAAATCATCCTCGCCATGAATCCAGGGTTGCTCACTCCTTCTCTTACTTTGAAGTCAGCTGGTGAGACTATCCAGATCTTTAAGGAGATCGCTTCTCAAGGAACAGCGCCAGAGGTTACGTTCGACTCCGAATCCATCAATAACCTACTGGCTTGCAGGGACTTCATCGGTTTCCTGATTGAGGCGGAGAAAGATTATTCCAAACTTCCCGAAAAGCTCGTAGAAGAGCGGGAAACTTGCGAAGCAATCAGTGATCGACACCAGGATCCATCACAGGATCAATTCGGGCCAATGATCAGCAAGTTCTTGGAATACCGCGCTCAGTTCCAAATAACATCACCTGAGCAGCATCAGAAACAAGCTACCCCTTTTCGGCTGCAGGATGATGATGACGAGTAGCTGTTCTTCTTCTTCTGTTTCTTCTTCTCCCTCTTCTCCGACTTTCTTTTCCGAATGTCTAAAAATGTGTTGGCACAAATGATGACCTCATCCATGTTGCATCATGGGATGATGTCATCCATCCAAGTTGTCAAAGTCAACATGACTTTTGGATATTTTGTAAATATCTTGTAAATAAGTGGTTGGCTCCATTTTGCCCTCTCTCTCTCTCATCTTCTATAAATAGGAGAATACTTGTCGTATTCTAGGGGGTGAACATTTTTCAGATAGAAATAGAAGTGAGGAGAGAAAGACTTTGAGCTTTCTTGTAACAGAGAAGAACAGTAATACAATTATTCAGACTTTGTGCTCAATAGCTGTGTTATACATTAGATCTTTCTTACGTTAGATCTGTATGTGTTTGATCTGTTAGATTCATATCTACTTTTCCGTCATTTGTTTATCAGTATTGCTTTGTTTATTTATGCAAGTAGGTTTGGCTCTGTTTACTACCAAGCCCAAAGCATAGATCTCCTGACCCTTCCGCTTTGGAACTCATTTCTTTTCTTCCTTCGGATCTGTTCTTTCTCTTCTCTTTCTTTTATTCCTTTCTCTTCGTAGCCTAGAACGCTCTACTGGGATGAGATCCCAACCCCCGGAGGCAGAATCTGTGAGACTTGCATAGGTTCCTGCTAGTAGAAGTAGCAATAAACCAGTTTCGCTTTGCTGTCTCAAAGAGGGGCTAAGCCCTGCAACACTGTTGGCTCGTCTATCCATAGATCTGTCCGAGCGACAGATTTTCAGACCAATAGTTTTTGGCGACTCCACTGGGGATCGAACAGATAGATCTGTCAGATTTATGCTAGTAGTAAGATAAAAAATCAGGAAAAATCAGCAGGTTGCTGCCAGTTTGCAAATCTAAACCTTTTTGTTAAAAATCCTAAAAATTTGCAAAAGTGCTCAAATCGGAAATTTTTCTCCTGAGAGTCATAGATCGGGCCTAGTTACAGATCTTTAGTTCGCTGGGTTTTTATCAAAATCATTATTTTTCCGTAGATCTGAGTTTTGACTGTTTTCTAAAAAAGTTCGAAACCCTCTGAAAAGGTAAAAATCAGATCCGAAAATCAGCTTACTATCTTCCCCTCCATCTTATCCTCATTTTCGTCTGTCATTTAACCGCAATCGGTTTCCGAAGAGGATAATTTTTAATATTCAGAAAAATATTTGCTGCTGGTTTTTGTCAAAAAAAAAAACAGATAATCAGCAAATATAACCCAAAATAAAGTTTAAATCTGCGCTGTAATATTACAGATCTGAAAGGAACACTGGCGAGTGAACCTTTTACGCGCAGCAGGAGAGCCCGTGGAGAAGCTGATCCTACTTTCGATCTGCTTCAGAGGCATAATTTCAGCGTAACACCGGCATGTTTTTCAGCGCTAAGCTCAGCTAGCCGGTCATCCAGGAGTGTCTCACCTTCACAAAGAAAAAGTCTGTTACAAGGAGCATCTACATCCCTTTGTAGTGCCTTGCTGCTCAGTGGAACCACCCTCCCAGCTCGTGTGCTTTTTCCAGCCTTCCAAATGGCAGTACCATGGGGAAATGCTATGGGCCCTCTCGCACTGCCACATCCAGTTCACGCGCTCCCTCACGGAAACCGAAAGAATTTTCCTAAATTCGACGGGAGCGGAAATCAAAGCACGGATTCCCACATATCTGCTTTCATTATGTCATGCAGTATCTTGGACGTGACTCATGAAGATGTGTCAGTTCGCCTTTTTCTGGAAACCCTACAAGGACCTGCAGCTGAATGGTTTCAGCATTTGCCGGCCGGATCTATCACCAGTTGGGCGACTTTGCGGGACGCTTTTGAAGACAGGTATAAGCCTTCAAAGGATGCATTTACTTTATTATCACGAATCACTCATCTGAAGAAGGATGCAAACGAGACCATGCGCGATTTTGTCACCCGGTTCAATGCTCTAATCAACCGTGTCCCTACTGCCATGCTTCCAACGCCGGAGAATCAGAAATGTTTCTTTGTGAACGCCATGAGCTCTAAAGTCAGCTTCTTGCTCCTTCAAGAGCGAGTAGCTACTCTACCTCTTGCTCAGGCTGCTGCCATCCGGATAGAAGACAATTTGATAATATCTGGCGAGTTGAAAAAGGAATCGTCAAAGCCTAAGTCTTTAAGCCCTTCGCCTACCACTTCGTCTGATCCAGCATTCCAAAAAATGGCGAATGACCTGCTTGCACTGAAAAAGCAGCTGGCCCAAGCCTCTCCCAATTCCTCGTATCGGGATATCCCGCAGAGGAATTTTGTTCCTAATAACGCTTCACAAAGAGCCGCGCTTGCCTGCAGCTGCTCCATGGCTGGCGCTTGAGGCCCCCCCGGTCAATGCTCTAGCCGAAATTGAAGAAGAAGAGCAGTACTATGAAGAACTTTCGCCTCAAGGCGAAGATGATCAAGATGTCGGTGAACCGACTGGCGACTCTACTATTGGATACATGGAATTTGATGAGGACGAATCTGATGAAGAAGAGAGTACTCAAGGTTATGCAAGCGGACAATCCTACGCTGTTTTTACCCGCTCGCAAGGAAAAGAAGCAGAAGTTGCTGCCCATACGCAGAAAGAGAAGGCCGTGTCAAACGCGCCTCCAACCATTGTTAAAAGAGGTAATCCTCTTCCTACTCAACTCCCTGCTAATTCTTTTGCAAAAAAGTCTTTTCCGCCCATCTCTCCTCCGAATCAGCCCCCTCATATTCCTGTCAAGATCAGTAACCCTATTCCACCATCGCGAAGTGAAGGACTCTTTCCTTCACCAACGCAACCCTTGGCTGCGTTCGATATAATAGATCATGCAAAAAAGACCAAGATCCAGATGTCTGAAGCTGAATATCTTCAGTCAAACCCTGAACAGCTTGTAAGATTGACTAAGCATATCCAAAGTCAAGCTGTTATATCTAATCAGGCTTCCCCAAAAGGAATCCTTTCCACTCCCCCTGAATCCCATATAAATGTTGCTTCAACATCCGCATCAGGCAAAATAGAACCTTTCTATCTCTCTCTCCTAATCAACGGCCATAAGTTGAGCAACTGTATAATTGATTCCAGAGCTTCCGATAACGTCATGCCGGAAAAAGTCGCCCATGCTTTGGGCCTCACTCTTACCAAACCTTTCGGCAGATGCTACTCATTGGAAACCAAGCAAGTGCCATTGATTGGCCAAATCAAAGACGCGCAATTTGCGTTTGCGGCCTTCCTAGATAAAAGAGTAAAGATGACCGTCCTTGTCGCTGACATTCCGGCAGCCTATGGAATTCTGTTGGGAAGGAGCTTTTGCAGCGAAGTTGGTGGAGAAATCCACATGGACTGGTCCAAAGCTAGAATCCCAGTCAAAGGCGTAATGCAAACTTTGGAGCCGGAATCCCAAAAGAAATACTTGGTCACTAGCTCTGAAGACCCCAAAGCCCAAATTCTTTTCGAATCATCAGGGTTGGGGAATTACTTCTTATCCACCGAGGCGGATACAAAGGACGTTTTTGTTCAGGAAAAGGATTGTAATAAGATCTGGACCTTGCAATTTGATGGCAGCTGCGCGACTAGTGGATGTGGCGCTGGAGTTGTGCTGATATCTCCCGAGGAGGAGGTAATTCCTCTTTCTTTCAAATTGCAGTTTTTCAACACTAATAATACTGCTGAGTACGAATCTCTGTTACTCGGTATGCAAGCTGCAAAGGAAAGAGGAATAAAAAATCTGAAAGTCCAAGGTGATGCCGAGCTAGTTGTAAATCAGGTCAAAAGGATTTACCAAGTGAAAAATGAAAGGCTCAGGCACTACCGTAATACGGTATGGGACAGCATTGAGGAATTTGACGCTTTTTCAATAGAGGCAATTCCAAGGGCCCAAAATGACATGGCTGATTCGTTGGTTGTTTCAGCATCTCTCATGCTCCCGCACCCGGGTTTGAAAACGAACAAATACACCATTGAAGTGGTTTTCCGCCCAAGCGTGCCAGACAACTCTCAGCATTGGCAAGTATTCAACGATGATAATCACCTCATTGCCTTTCTAGAAAAATCAAAAAATTTTGATGAGTTGTATTTCGAAGGATCCACCTCTACATGCCGTGAATCAATCAACAGTCAAAACCACGAAACAAAGGGGAGCGACGGCATTTGTCAGCTTAAAGGAAATAAAATTCCAAAGGGCCTGGTTTCTCTGGAACGCCTGTTTGACAGGCATGACCGTTTTGTGAAAAATAAGAGGCGAGATGATCCTGGCTCATCTCCAGAGACAGAACCAGTCAATATAGGTTCTGAGGCACATCCGAAATTCGTGAACATCGGGAAATGTTGCATGCCAGAAGAAAAGCGGAAATTTGTCAAGCTGCTGAAGAAATATATGGATGTATTGGCATGGTCCTATGCCGATTTAAAGTCCTTCAAGCCAAAGGACGTTCAGCATGATATACCGCTGAAAGAAGATGCCAAAGCCTTCCGTCAGAAGCAAAGGCATTATAATCCCAAGATTTCGGGCACCATTCAAGCCGAAATTCAGAAGATGCTGGACGCAAGAATCATCTTCCCTATCCATCACAGCACTTGGGTGGCGAACATTGTGCCAGTACGCAAGAAAAACGGTGAAATACGCATCTGCGTAGATTTCCGAAACTTGAATCAAGCTTCGCTGAAAGACAACTACCCTCTTCCCATAATGGATCAAGTTCTGCAAGCGGCGACTGGATCAGAAATGCTGTCTATGCTTGATGGTTTTTCAGGCTATAATCAGATTGAAGTCTCGCCTGAAGATCAATTCAAAACAGCATTCACTACTCCTTGGGGTACGTTTGCCTATAGCAGGATGCCTTTCGGCCTAACCAACGCTGGTGCCACTTTTCAGCGGGCCATGGACTTTGCTTTCAAAGGCATGATGGGAAAGCTCATTGTAGTTTATCTAGATGACTTAATCGTGTTCTCCAAACGACGAAGTGATCATGGTGATCACTTGGAACAAGTATTGGTCAGGTGCCGAGAACATGGAATTTCCCTTAACCCAAAAAAGTCTGTTTTTGGGGTCACGGAAGGGAGATTGCTAGGCCATGTGGTTAGCAAAGAAGGAACCAAGATCGATGCCAAAAGAGTTAAGGCTATCCAAAGCCTTACTCTGCCTACAAGCAAGAATGGTGTTCATTCTTTCTTCGGAAAGGTGAACTTTCTTAGACGTTTTGTCCCTGATTTTGCTGAGAAGACTCGCCACATACTAAACATGATGAAAGGGTCACCCACTTTCAGATGGAGTGAAGAGGGGAAAAGGTCGTTTGAAGATATAAAAACTTCTGTTGCTCATGCACCGGTCCTGGTATGTCCCGACTTCTCTAAGGACTTCATCATGTATAGCTACGCATCAGAGCATACTGTGTCTGCAATCCTAATGCAAAAGAACTCGGAGGATATTGAATCTCCAATCGCATTCATGAGTTCTCCTCTCAAGCCTCACGAGTTGAAGATGACTCAATTGGAAAAGCATGCCTTTGCCGTTGTTAAAGCGGCGAAGAATTTCAGGTATTACATTCTGAACTCGCATACGGTGGTGCTGGTCCCTGACACGGCGGTGAAATCAATTCTAACTCAGCAGGAGTTTGGAAGCTTAAGAGGGAATTGGATCGCAAAGGTCCAGGAATATGACCTAGATATTAAACCCACCAAGCTGGTAAGGGGTAAAGGCCTATGTCAGCTAATGGCCGAGAACAAAGGTTCAGAAAATCCTGATGAAAGAAAGAATTATACCGACGAAGAGCAAAGCCCTCTAGAGGAGCCTGTTTCTCTGCCTCTAGTTTTATTTGTGGCGACTAGTGACGAATGGTACTCCAACATCGCTTTCTTCCTTACCTACGGCGAATGCCCAGCGCACCTGACTACAAAGGAGAAGCGTACTGTAAAGCTCAGGGAAGCTAAGTATATCATCTGGGATGAAGGTTTATACAAGCGCGGGATAGACGGTGTTTTCCTGCGATGTGTTGACAAACCCCAGCAAGTGAAACTGCTGGAAAGTTTTCACAACTCGGCCTGTGGAGGCCATTTTTCTTCTTCCGTAACAGCACACAAAATCATCCGAGCCAGGTATTATTGGCCAACGCTCTTTCAAGATGCGGCTACCTGGGTGGCAAAGTGTGAACCCTGTCAACAGTTCGTCGGCAAGCCCAAGTTGGCTGCCCTTCCCCTAAGGCCGGTCATTATCAATGAACCATTCAGGCAATGGGGAATTGATTTTATTGGTGCACTCAATCCTCAATCGAGTGCCGAACATAGCTATGTCCTCACAGCAACAGATTACTTCACTAAATGGGTGGAAGCCATACCTGTCAAGCACGCCACTTCTGAGGTGGTTTGCAGTTTTATCAAAGAAAATATCATTGTCAGGTTCGGTGTTCCAGACAAAATCGTTGCTGATAACACTTCTAACTTCTCTTCCCGGGAAGTTATTAGTTTTTGCTATGAATATGGAATAACTTTAGCACACGCCTCGGATTATTATCCTCAGGGAGATGGTCAGGCAGAATCCAGTAATAAGAACTTGGTGACCATCATACGGAAATTAGTAGATGAGAACCAGCGGATATGGCACAAGTCTTTGTACGACGCTTTGTGGGCGGACCGCATTACCCCCAAGAGATCTCTCGGTATGTCACCTTTTCAAGTGTTATATGGCACTGATGCCGAACTTCCCATTTCTGCGGAACTTCCTGCTCTGCGCTTGGCACGAGCAATCGAAGACGAAACTTTTCAGAGTTCTCTAGAAAAGAGAATCATGTACCTTGCGGAACTTGAAGAAAAGAGAGTAAGGGTGGTCGATAGGATCACTGAACATCAGAATCAAGTAAAGAATCTTTTCGACAAGAAGGCCAAGCAGAGGAATTTTGAAGTAGGAGATCTCATCCTTCTCTAGGACAAGCGAAGAGAGCCAAAGGGTATGCACGGAAAATTTGATTCCCTATGGAGAGGACCCTTCAAAATCAAGCAACTCAATGGAGAGAATAGTTTGTTACAAGTGGATGCCTAATTCCCATTATGAGGCATAAGTAGCTTCCCCTATAGTCTTTGCTCCTTTGGCTTGCATGATCAAGCCTGAGTTTTGTTTTGAATATTTTCAAATGCAGTTGTAAACTTCTGTCTTGTATTGAACTGTGTTTTAATTTTACTATGCATGTTGAAAGAATGTTGTGTGTTGTGGAAGCCTGTTGTTTCCATGGGTTGCTATCCATTTCTTATTGCATTTTGGTTGGGGATCAAGGGCCAATGATGAAAAGGCTTCTCTTTTCATTGGATGTCTTGGTTGGGTGGAGAGCATTGTCTTTCCCCGAATTTTGTTGTGATCAAATTGAAATGGAGAAAACTTGCATGTTGTTGTTCTAGAGTAGAAGAAGACATTTTTTCCAGCCCTTTGTGAAACAAATTCAATTGTAACCTTTCCCACTTGAAGTCAATGAAATTATAACATATATTTGTGAAGAAAAGATGTTGTAATTGGTTATGAAGTTATATATTCGAACTATGAAGAATGTTTATACTCTGTTCTATTATTGGAAAGAAAGAAATAGAAATCTATTGTTGCATTCAAACATTGAAAGATGTAAATTTGTATAATTGAATTAATAAAGAATTGCAAGAATTTCTCTGATTTGCATTGTTGATTCAAATTGGAATATCAGATTGTGATTCAAATCTCTGTTTAGAAAAATGGAAAAAGAAGAAGTACGTATGAAGGAATTATATTACCTTGTCTCTTTTGGAAATATATTAAATTGGAAACTAGACTTTACATTTTATCTTTTAAATGATTTATTTATAAACAACTAAATTCCTTGCACTAGAATAGAAATTAAATTCCACACTTGAATGAAGAAATTGATAAATAGATTTTCTAGAAGTGGATCTTTGCTGTAAATTTTAAACTGGAAAATAATTTAATTAAAATGCGCAGTTCAGGTCTGCACACAATAATCAACTTGGAAACATTAAAATTTAGCATGTTGTAGTATCAAGGAACTCAAATTGACAAAGAAAACTTAAGAATTAATTTAGAACATTGCAAAATCTAAGCCTAAACCTTTTCACAGTCATTTTTCTGTCAATTGTTGGAAAAAAATGCAAATTGGAAATCAATTGAGCAAATCACCTTCCTAAACCATTCTAAATCCTTCCTAGAATAATCCTCCATGTCTGTTTGGCATGTTGAGTGAAGGAGGAGATCAAATTGAACAAAATTGTATAAGTTAAAATTACCAGTTGGCTTTTTAAAATCCTGTAGATTGTTTTAATGAAATTGACCCCTTAAAACGTTATCAAAATGTAAAATTTATGATTCCTGTGCAAATAGGGCATCAAGAGCTTTCCAGAAAGTCCTTGTTTGCCCAAAAATGAGCTTTCTAGAAAAATTTATGACCCTATGAAGTTTTCATTCCTTGGCGGGAAAATTTGGGAAGCTTTTCCTTGGCGAGCCCAGGACCCGAAAATTTCCCGTTGAAAATCCTTAGAAAAAAATTTCAAAAAATTCTTGGGGAAATTTTTTAAATTTTCATCCGTTGGCCCACAGCCAATCTTAGGCTGCCACGTGTCCTCATGGGGGAAACGGTGGAGGCACGGTAACATTTTCTTCCTTGGGATTTCTTTTAAAACTTTTTGGAAAATTTTACGTTTCTCCCCCGCCGGCCCACAACACCGCACCCATCGGGTACTGCCATGTATCAGCATGGGGAGATAGTGGAGGGGACAAAACCCTTGTGACCTTTTTGTTTTTGAAATCTTGTTTTTGGAAAAAAAATTATTTTTCCTCCTCGGTCCCACACTCCTGCCTTTGTCTTTGGAAATTCTCCTCCATGGACACGCAGACGCACACGGCTAAATAACTCCTTTTTCCTCCCTTTGGAAAATTTCACGGATTAACCCTGCTGCTCCACCCATTCCTCTCCTTATCCCCGTGATGTTTGGTTGAGTTCCACGTGTCCTTGATAGACCTGTAAGCGCGTGGGCGCCAATTGGAACCTTCCCCCTCCTCGGTGAATTTTCCACTAAACCCCCGTCGCCCCGCCCTTTCCTCTTTTTTTACCCACGTGAGCTCAGATCCCGACACGTCCCTAGCGGCATAGTGGAGGCATGGGTGGAAATGGGAATTTTCTCACCCATGAGAGAAAAATTTGAAACACCAGCCCGCGACCCGCCAACCTGGAAAATGGGCTTTCTTCCCAGCTCGACACGTGTCCCTTTTGGGAAAATTTGACCGCAAAGGTCTGTCGGTCCATATCTGGAGTTTTACAAGGAGTTAGGAGGACTTCTTTATATCATCAGAAAGGTGAGAAAATTTCCTATCTAATGGGAATAATTTAGGGAAATTTTTATTGCATTAAGTGTGAGAAAAATTTAGTTGAAACTTTGAGCCTGTTAGAGAATGGGTATGGTGTTAACTTACCCCCTGTACCTAACTGAAACTTCTAACCCTAGAATTTGGACCTTGTGTGTCTGATAATGGTTAATAAAAGAAAATTATGTTCTAGTAAATTAGAACTGTTTTAGAACCTGTTAGTGACAATTGTTGTATTGTAACCTAGTTGTAGACACTTCTAGTTAAAAAAAATTATTCCATAATTTTCCTAACTAATCCTAGGTTGTTTCTTGGGTCTCAAGTGGATTGTTTTAACCAGGCATCACACTTTGGTATCAGAGAGGTGGTTCAAAATCTTGGACCATTGGGCACACTAGAGAACTTAAGACATGAAACTTAAACCTAACACACTTTTAAATCTTGAAAACAATTTAGTTTAGAAATTGCTTATTGTAGTAAATATGGAAATTGAATAAAACTTATAAAACTAAACTATTTCTCACTTTGGTTTGTGCAGGAGGCGCAGATGGGGTGAGGGAAATTTTCACATTGCTGAGCTAGAATTTGCTCAACCTAAAGCATGATTTCCTGGCAAGAGCCTACATTCGACCCTAGGGGCTGTCTACCAAGGGCTAAGCTTGATCCGATTCATGTCCCTCAGATGAGAGGATATCTACATTGACGTTCTCCATGAGGTAGAACTCAGAAGAAAGGGATCACTCTCACTTGGCATTAACGGAAATCATATCCATTACGAGTGGCCATTGTCCCAAAAGGCTTCCAAACCACGGAAGACGAAGTAGACAAAGTGTTAAATGACACAGAAGGGATGATTGGCCCTTCCCAGACATTGACAGAAGCAAGGCTCCTCAGACAATCGAGGAGAGGGTCAAGGAGACTATGTGGAGAATAGAGCATTGGTGCCGCATGAATGGGTTAATCTACCTCGGTGTAGATTTTACAAACTTCTCCTTTGGGTAATGCACCTCCAAGGTCAAAGAAGCAGCTAAAAGGCAAAGCTGCGGAAGGTGAGCCTAGCACCATTCAGGAGGAAGCCCCTGAAAGTCCTCTTCCTTCAGAGCCATGAACAAGTAATAACCCTGTGATTCGCCAGAGAAGGAATTGACAGAGATAGTCCTATACGCCCATCCACCCAGGATGTCGGCATCGCTACAACTACAGAGGTCCCTTCTATCCCTTCTTCTTCTTTTCCTCCCCTTCCTCAGATGTCGGCCACCACTTTCCTTTGGTTGTGTCCTCTCCTTCCTTCTTCTACTCTCTCCCCTGCCTCTTCGTCCATCTTCTCCTCTCTCGCTGATTTGTCTTCCTCCATTTCTTCCCTCATTTCCGGGCTCCCTTCCCTTCCCATGTCTTCTACAGCTGCGGTTTTTCCCTTCCTCCCGTGGGCATGTCTTGGCTATTCTTTCAATGCCGCCGCCGCGTGTCTCCACGTTCTTCCCCTCTTCTACCGTTGTTGCCTTCCCCCTCTGTCTCTGGTCCTTCTTCAATAGGACCAGCTTTGGATCTCTCAGCAGCTGAGCCAACCAAAGAGGAAAGTCCCCATCGCTCCGATGGACTTTTCAGTCATTCCGGCTAAAGGAGCAAAGAAGCACAAGCCGGTTACAAACGCTTCTCCAAGAGCGCTGCAGGTGAGAGGGTTATGGAAATAGCCTACCCTGATCCCACCAAAGAGAAAAAAGATCTGTCTCCGGTAGATTTCACAGTGACCCAAGTCACAATGGGACATCCTCTGAAAGTCTCCAGGGGGGAAGCTCTTTCTTTCCGCAGTTTTTGATGCACTCTGCGAAAAGCTTCAAGAAAACAAGGAAGAAAGAGGCTACTGAAGGAGCAGAATAAAATACCTGCTTCAAGCCCTACAGAAGATGGGAAGTGCACCTCCAACACAACTGCCGCCGAGACTCCTGAGCTGCTCAGTCAGGAGAAGATCAATGAATATTCAAAGATCGGCGAGCAGGGTATGGCTGTTTTTTGTTTCTGCTTGGAGGAGCCAAATCCTTAAAGATAGTGAAAAGGTGATCGCCGAGTATATCAGTTTATACCTGAACATCGAGAAGGGTGAATAAGGAACTCCAAACATTAGCAAGTCCAGTATCAGAAGAGCTCGAAAACGCCAGACTCCAACACGAGGCCTTCCAACAAATGTTCGACTGTTCAGTCAAAGATTTGGTCAAGTTTGGAGTATTCGGTCATCCAAGGACCCTCAACAAGACCATGTCCACTCTGGACTATCGGATAGATCAGCTCGAATTTGTGTTAGAAGAAGATAGACAAGGTGAAGGAAGAGGCCCTGGATGCGATGCATCAAATGGAGAAGATTATTCTATCTATGACTCCAGGGTTGCTCACTCCTTCCCTCACCTTGAGATCAGCTGACGATACTATCCGAATTTTCAAGGAGATAGCTTCTCAAGGGACAGGGCCAGAAGTCAGTTTTGACATCGAATCCATCAATAAACCTACTGGCCTGTAGGGACTTCATCGGATCCCTAATCGAGGCGGGTAAAGATTATTCCAAACTCCGGAAAAGCTCATAGACGAGCGGGAGACTTGCGAAGCAATCAGTGAACGGCACAAGGATCCATCACAAGATCAATTTGGGCCAATGATCAGCAAGTTCTTGGAATACCGCGCTCAGTTCCACATCTCATCTCCGATCAGCATCAGAAACAGGCGACCCCTTTTAGGCCATAAGGATGATGATGATGAATAGCTTCTTCTTCTTCTTCTTCTTCTCTCCTCTCTCTCTATTCTCCGACTTTCTCTTCGAAATATCTGTAGTGTGTTGGCACAAACGATGACATCATCCATGTTGTCATCATGGGATGATGTCATCCATCCAAGTTGTCTAAGTCAACATGACTTTTGGATATTTTTGTAAATATCTTGTGAATAAGTGGTTGGCTCCATTTTGCCTTCTCTCTCCCTCACTTTCTATAAATACTAGAATACTTGTTGTATTCAAAGAGGTGAACATTTTCAGATAGAAATAGAAGTGAGGAGAGAAAGACTTTGAGCTTTCTTGTAACAGATAAAAAAACAATTAATACAATTATTCAGACTTTGTGCTCAATAACTGTGTTATACATTAAGATCTTTCTTAGTTAGATCTGCATGTGTTATCTGTTGAATTCATATCTACTTTTCCGTCACTTATTTATTAGTATTGCTTTTTTTTATTTATGCAAGTTAGGTTTGGCTCTGTTTACTACCAAGCCCAAAGCATAGATCTTCTGACCCTTCCGCTTTGGAACTCATTTCTTTTCTTCCTTCGGATCTGTTCTTTCTCTTCTCCTTCTTTTATTCCTTTCTCTTCGCAGCCTAGAACACTCTACTGGGATGAGATCCCAACCCCGAAGGCAGAATCTGTGAGACTTGCATAGGTTCCTGCTAGTAGAAGTAGCAATAAACCAGTTTCGCTTTGCTGTCTCAAAGAGGGGCTAAGCCCTGCACACCATTGGCCCGGTCTATCCATAGATCTGTCCACGCGACAGATTTTCGGACCAACACCTTCCAAGCTGGAGATTTAGTGTTGAAATGGGATGCAGACTGAGCAAAGCCAAGAAGGCATCCAAATTTTGATGCCATTTGGAGTGGCGCATGCATGGTCACAAAATTAAGAACATCAATGCCTTCTAATTGTCTACATTGGATGGTGAAGAAACTATAGATTCCAGTTAATGGAATCCATCTAAAGCATTGCTACTAGAAGGGAAACTCCTCACCTTGTACATATTAGCTTAGATTTTCATTCCTCCAAGTGCTTGTGCACATTTGTTTTGTTGTAGCTTAGTTTTACATTTCCCTAAGTGCTTTGGCATAAGCTTTTTTTTCCCAAGGATGCATCTTTGCAGGCCATGTTCCAGATCAAGTGATATTCTACTCTCACAATCTTCTTTCTAGAAATTTTATAATGATTTGAGAGTACCAAAGTTAAGTTGATGACTCCATGCCCAATAGATTGCTTTAGGAAGCTGGTCACTTCATCGAGCAGGAAGATGACCCCTCTGAGTCACCAAAATTGTTATCCAAACAAAGCCCCTTGCTTATTTTTGTCTAACTTCTTTCATTCCTTCCTTCCTTGTACCTCAGTCAAATTTTTCCACTTTTTAGTCACTCAAAATTACCTAGAAAATGGCTTTCATAGATAGAGAATTTTCTCACCTTTCCAGAAAGGTAAAATTTTCCTTCTAACTCCTTGTATTTTGCAAGTTATGGCTCGGCGGAGTTTTTGAGGGAAATTTTCCCTGGGAAGGTCTGCAACCAAGAAAGGAATGTGCCACGTGGCAGGTGGAATGGTAGGGTTGGCGGAGGTAAGTTAGAAATTTTTAATTTACTGAACTTCTTCTATGTCATTGAGGAGACTTCCAATACAAAAACAGTGTTGTTCGGCCGCCCTTGATTCGGGCTATGGGATGCGTTTCCCCAACCTTACATAGAGCCTAAATTCGAGTATCCGAGGGGAAAGTCCTACACCGTAAAAGCTATCTCCCCCCTTTCAAAACCTGCGATATGTTACTATCGCACCTAATGATGTGCTTTGTACAGTAAAGAAACCCATTCATCCAACCCAACCCTCCACTTCAAACCCACACCTTAACCATCCCACCTCAACCGAACCTAAACCTTAAACCAATGGAAACACCATTGCAAATACCACTTCCTTCTGCGGGAAATATCCCAACCTAAGGACCTTAGTAGATGTTTTCAATGCCGTACCACTGGGGGAGTATCACTATATAACGTAGCTATCCATCTACCCCAGATGAGTTGGAAAGTATATCCTCCACATCTACATAGGGCGACAAAGGAAAGAAAGAAGACAGTTCAGGCTGTACGGCTGTGGGGAGGTAAATCTCACAGTACGGACACCTAATTTGGGCACCAACCTAACTAGGGGGTGTGGACAAATATCTGTCACCTGAAAACCTCCCCTGGGGTGGTCCCTTCTAATTATTTTCAATATCCCCCTAAACTAATCGTCGTTTCACCTCACCTTCTGACTGATGTGCCTTGGAAAAGGTTTGGTTTTGGTATTTATGACAAGGCCGAAATACAATCATTCCCGTGACTAACGCAAACATAAAGATCGTAGTGGTCTTGGATTTCTAAAAACTTACACCAAAACAACCTTCGGTCATTGATCTGGGAAGATGCTGCGTCAATCCTTCCGAACCATATCACCCATTTGACATCATCCACCCACATAGTCGATCGACAATGAATCTATCCTCCTAACTTCTTTTTTTCATATAAACGCATATCTTCCTGAGGTCCTCTCACCTATCAACGTGATAATAGGGACCCATATTTCTCTTCCCCTTCTGTATCCAGACATGATCAAAGAGGACTGGCCTTCAATTAATGTTGGTTAAGTGCCCCGGATGATGACTCCATCCTCACTTACCTTGGTCGGAGCTCTGGCATATATGCGAACAGCAGCACACTTACAAACATTTGAAACTCAACCCATGTTTGAATTGAATCGACTATCGAAATCAACATCCAATAGAGGATGAATCCTCACATTGTGTTGAGATCTAGGACAATCTCTTAACGGCATAAGAACAAACTTGCTTATACCTTTCGCGGGCCCCGCAAACCAAGATTTACTTGGTCCTACGCTGACATGGCAGGATTGATCCTTGAAATTTATTTCCCAACATTTACCATTAAAACCCGATGCCAAACCAGTTTAAATAGAAAAACTGAGAAAAATGAATCACGTTATTTCTCTTTTGGTCAAAGAAGAGCTCAACGACTCCTTTCTGTTCCTTAATAACCTATGGACTATCCCCAATGGATCTCTAACATCGTACCTATTACTAAAGCCATGCGGGGACTTCAGATATGTACGGATTTTCCGGGACCTTAACCTCGCTTGCCGACGGATGGACTTCCCCCTCCAAGTATTGATCAACATGTTTGATCTTCACTGCAAAGCATGAGATTGCTTTCTCTAATAGATGGCTTCTCGGGATACAATCAAATTTGGTAGCCCCTACCGATAAACATAAAATACCTTCATACTCATCTTGGGAAACTTCTGTTATTGTGTCATGCGTTTGGCCGTAAGAACGCTGCGTGCGAACTATTCGAGGGCTATAGGACTTACATTTTTCATGCATTATGCACACTATCCTGAGGATTATGCGATGATCTTCTTTTTGGCACAATCTAATACATCGCAGTGAACATCTCCGATTGTTTTAACCATTATTTTCGATCCACATGTTACAATATGTGTGCATCTTAACCAAAGAAAGTGTCTTGTGTCCTTTCGGAAAAAATCCTTGGTTTTTTAGTGTCTCTTTGTGTTGGCATCCGAGTCGATCTGCTAAAGTCAAAGATTTACTAATGTTTTGTGGAGGAATCGACCATTTTTCCCTACCCCCCTGAGACCCTATGATCCATCTAAACCTCGACCTATAGGTTATGATGAAGTCCTAAAATCTACACTTACCACTGCACACTAGGACATGATGTAGGGATGCAAAGCGTTGAAAGCCATACTTCTTTATCACCTCTCTCGGATAGAACGGTTAAGAAAGACAATCACTTGACGAAGGAGAACACTTTACTTCATCCCCTCTCCTATAACCACCCGTCCCCCTTCCTCACCAAGATCTATCATTATTACAACAATACCACCTTCACCTCTCGAAGACCATGACTATTCGTACCGTTTTCCCCCTCTCGTTTCACGAGATCCAACATGATTAGGTTGCTCACTACCAGGGCAGAAACACAATGGGAAAGCCTAAAGAAAAAACGCTCCTGCGGCCCTCTTTCTCTTCCGCCGTCTTGATCGCACCACCACCTAAAGTGGTTATTCATGGACCTGCCTACCCTGTCTCCTGATGGAGTGCCCACTGTACCATGATCAAACATTCAACCAATCACTGTAAAAATGACCGTAATGATCTCATTCAAACCTCTGAACTCATCGCCAAAGCTCTTGTTGAAATCCTTCAGGGATAGATTGTCTTACCTATTACCTACCCGAAACCTGTCCCTTTACCGACCATCTTAACACCGCAACCATGTTCCGTCTCTCCACAAACAATCTACCACTCTCCTTCCTGTGACAGCAAACCAACTACTGTCAATTTTTCTTCCAAAGATGAAATTGTTGACTTTGGTGCAGAAGATCCTGACCCCCTCTTTTCATCTCATCTCTTTTCTAGACCATTCATGTGCGTCGTGTTTAGATTGATGGGGGGCTAGCCTAACATCATCTCTTCCCAAGCCTTTCAACAAATGAATATCCCCTCTAACCTAGCTGCATGGGGCCAACCCCCCATGGCTGCGTTCATTCAACGATGCTATACCTATCTACCTTAGGCACTGTTATCCTTTAACATTTGTGTAAGGCCATTATTTAACCATGAACTCTTCTATGTCCTGAGGGAGAATTCCAATACAACATTTGTTTAGGCCGCCCCTTGGATTCGGGCACTGGGATGCGTTCCCTCCACCTACATAGATTCATAAAATTCGAGTATGAAGGGGAAGTCCTACGAAAACACCGTAAAAGCTAATCCTCCCCCCTTCAAAACTGCAATGTTATCTCTCCTATGATTTGCTTTGTACCAGTAAAGAAACCCATTCATCCACCCAACCATCCACTTCAACCACACCTTAAAAACCAGTCCACTCCGCAACCGCAACCTACACACCTTCAACCAATTGAAACCACCATTGCAAATACCCAACTTCCCTTCCTGCGGGAAATATCCCAACCTCAGACCCCTTAGTAGATGTTTTTCAATGCCTTACACTGGGGGAGTATCACCTATATAACGTTAGCTATTTCCATACCCCACATGAGTATGGAAAGTTATATGCGCATCCTACCTACGACCGTCGTGTGGGGGAGGTAATCTCATACGGACCACCTAATTGGCGCACCAACCTAACGTATGGGGGGTGGACACATCCTCTGTCACCCCTGAACCTCCCCTTGGGGTGGTTCCCTTCTAATCTGATTTCAATATCTAACTAATCGTCGTTTCACCCTCACCTTCTTGACTCGCTGTGCTTGGAAAGGTTTTGGTTTTGGTCTTTATGAACAAGGCCGACATACAATCATTCCCGTGACTACACGCAAACATAAAGATCGTAGTGGTCTTGGATTTCCTAAAACACTTACACCAAAAAAACCTCGTGTCAGTTGTATCTGGGAAGATGCTGACGTCACTCCTTCCGAACCATCATCACCCATTTTGCCATCATCACCCACATAGTCGATAGACCCTGAATCTATCCCTCCTAACTTCTTTTTTTTCATAAACGCTATCTTCCTGGGTCCTCTCACTTATCAACGTGATAATGAGGACCCATATCTCTTCCCTTCTGTATCCAGACATGATCAAAGAGGACTTGCCTTCAATTAATGTTGTTAAGTGCCAGGATTGATGACTCCATCCTCACTTACCTTGGTGCGGACGACTCTTATATTCAACGTGCCTTACCATTTGAAACTCAAACCATGTTGAATGAATCGCACTATAGAAATCACATCCACATAGAGGATGATCCTCACATTGTGAAGATCGGACAATCTCTTAATGCATCAGAACAAACTTGCCTTTACTACCTTTCTCCGTGCCCGCAACCAAGATTTCACTTGGTCCTACGCTGACATGGCAGGAATTGATCCTGACATTTCTGTCCATAACATTACCTTAAAACCCCGATGCCAAACCAGTTAAATAGAAACTGAGAAAATGAATCCACGTATTTCTCTTTTGGTCAAAGAAGAGCTTCAACGACTCCTTTCTGTTTCCATTCATCTTACCTATTGACTATCCTCAATGGATCTCTAACATCGTACCTATTACTAAAGCAATGGGGGGACTTCAGATATGTACGGATTTCCGGGACCTTAACCTCGCTTGCCCGAAGGATGACTTCCCCCCTCCCAAGTATTGATCAACTTGTTGATCTCACTGCAAGCCATGAGATGCTTTCTCTCATAGATGGCTTCTCGGGATACAATCAAATTTTGGTAGCCCCTACCGATCAACATAAAACTACCTTCATAACTCCTTGGGGAACCTTCTGTTATTGTGTCATGCCGTTTGGCCTTAAGAATGCTGGTGCGACCTATTAGAGGGCTATGACTTACATTTTTCATGACATTATGCACACTATCCTTGAGGATTATGTCGATGATCTTCTTGGCAAATCTAAACATCGCAGTGAACATCTCGATGTTTTTAACCATTATTTTCGATCACCCTGTTACAATATTGTGTTCATCTTCAACCAAAGAAATGTGTCTTTGGTGTCCTTTCGGGAAAAATCCTTGGTTTTATTGTCTCTTTGTGTGGCATCGAGGTCGATCTAGCTAAAGTCAAAGCTATCCTAGAAATGCCCCCACCTACTAACCTCAAACAATTGCGTAGTTTGCAAGGTAAACTCCAATCTATCCAGCGTTTCATCTCTCAACTCTTAGATCGATGTCAACCTTTCCATCATCTCCTTAAAAAGGACATGCCTTTCAATGGAGTGAAGAGTGCCACCAAGCCTTTGAGGTTCTTAAAGCCTATCTCTTGCAACCACCTGTGCTTATCCCACCTCAGGATGATAGCCCTTTATACCTTACCTTTCGGCCACCGACCATGCTGTAGGAGCCCATGCTCGCACATCGTGACTCCGAGCATCGAGAACAAGCTGTTTATTATATAAGTCATACTCTGGTGGATTATGAGACTAGGTATACACAGGTAGAAAAGTTGAACCTAGCCCTATCATTCGTAGCCACCAAACTCTGACACTACCTCCTGAATCACAAAAATTTTGTCATCACCAACGCGGACCCCATTCATTATATGTACACCAAACCACATCTAAACCAACGCATCACCCGATGGCTTATGCTCCTTGCTGACCTCGACCTTGAATTTGTATACCATAAATCAATAGAATGACAAACTATTGCAGACCAACTCGCGGAAGCCCCTTTACCTGGGGAACAATTTACTAATTTTAATTTCCTCGACGAACTCATCGCCACTCTTTCACTCAGTGAGGAGTCATATCCAATGACCCTCTTCTTCGATGGATCCAAATGCCAGCGCGGTGGAGGAGCCGATGTTGTTCTCATTCCTCTTGGCGCTGAGCCTATGCCTCTTTCATTCCGGCTCGATTTCCCCTGCACTAATAATACAGTGGAATACGAGGCCCTTGTTTTGGGTCTCTATGTTGCGTTACAATTAGATGTCAAATCTATCAATATTTTCGGTGACTCTCAATTGGTAGTCAATCAAGTTATGGGCATCTACCAATGTAAAAATGAGGGAACTTCAAAAGTACAAACATTACGTGGATTCACTTTTGACCTTATTTACTCATTATTCTATCCAAACCATTCCCTGCTCCACTAACAAATTTGCGGATACTATGGCTTGCTTAGCCTCACAAATTCCTACCTCACCAATTGACTCTGACATATTCATCTTGGTCCAACAACTCTTTGCCCCATCTTACTCATCCCTGGATGTTTGTATGATAAATAATGTGTCTACTAATTCGCAGGATACCTGGTATCACCAATTTCACGGCTACCTTACAACCTCTGTTCTCCCACCTGACCTTACTAGTAACGGAAAACGTGCTTTTCTTAAAATTTTTTCTCGTTATGTCATCATGGGGGGGCTCCTCTATAAACGTGGCTTTGATGGCATCCTCCTTCGATGTCTAACTGGTGTGGAGGTCACCTATACCATCCAACAAGTCCACGACGGTATTTGTGGTGGACATTTTAGTGGCCTTGCTGTGGCCAAATGGATCCTTCGCCTAGGCTATTATTGGCCTACTCTTAAGAACGACTGCTATGAATATGTTAAGCGTTGTGTTATGTGTCAACAAAATGCCAACCTTCAACATATTCCTAGCCATCCGCTACAGGTCGCACGAGATCTTTGGCCTTTCTCACAATGGGGTTTAGACCTTATTGGTGAGATTCACTCACCATCTCCGCAACGTCACCATTGGATAATCACAGCAACTGAATATTACACTAAATGGGTGGAAGCCATTCCACTCATTTCAACCAAGAAAGAAAAAATCTTCGAATTCATTAACCATCACATTATCTGTCGTTTTGGCGTTCCTCATCGCCTGATAACAGACAATGGAAAATATTTCAAAAATAAGTTATTACAAGACCTTTGTGACAACTTTGGTATCAAACTTAGCTTCTCATCACCTTACTATCCACAAGCAAATGGTCAAGCCGAATCTTCTAATAAAACCCTAACCAAAATCCTCATGAAAGTTGTTAACGATTCTGGAAGCAATTGGCCTGATCACATCCCCTTTGCCCTTTGGGCTTATCGGACTAGCATTCGCACCTCCACTAATGCCACCCCATTCTCTTTGGTATATGGTACCGAGGTTGTCTTGCCTCTCGAAATACAAATACCCTCCCTAAGAATATCTCTTCAGGATATTCTCACCAATGATGATTTCCGCCAAGAGCGGTTAGCCCAATTAGAGCTTCTTGACGAGCGTCGTCTTACAGCTCTTGACCACCTTCAAATCTATCAAAAACGCATCAAGCATGCTTATGATAAGCGACTCCATGAGTGTACCTTTAAGGTTGGTGATCTTGTCCTCAAAGAGAATCAACATGTAACCAAACTAGAAAAGAGCAAACATGGAAATTTTTCTCCTAACTGGATTGGGCCTTACATTATCACTCATACTTACGGATCAGGCACTTACCGTTTAGCTTCGCTTAATGGTAAACCTGATCCTGAACCCCTTAATGCCTTGCATCTTTGACCATTCTACTGTTGAATTTAGTGTTATATCACTTCTTATCTACCTTGCGCTCATCCCTTGAGCTCATTTACTACCTCATAAATTTTTGTTCCATGCATCTCAAATTGAATCAAGCTCACATGGTTTGGTCATCACCTCCCCTTAAAGATGCCTTCCCCTTTTTAGTCTAGTCCATGACTTAAAAGTATCAAAATAACACGTTCTCAATTATACGCTTATGGGATATTCTATAGTCAAACTTCCTACAAAACTAGATGCTTCATGCCAAACGGACATCTAGACCTCTAAAGTTATACATAGACTGCTCCCTCGAAGGATAGCTATGTGCGAAGCCACTTCTACTATTATAAATAGACTGCTCCCCCGAAGGATAGCTATACACAAAAACCACATCTGCTACTATAAATAGACTACTCCCTTGAAGGAAAGATATACAAAGTTAGCCTTTATCAGAAGCTTCTCGCATTGATCAGCTTCATGAAGAGCTCAAGAAAAACAAAATACATATCCCATGTAGACTTCCTACATCGATCAGTCTATATCCAGAAAAGTAAAAAGTAGTATTCCAAAGTAATTTTGAGTCATGGACTTGTCTATTTATGTTTGGTTCTCTTTCGTTAGAATAATCACCTTATAATAAGTTCTCTGCACCCCAGCTATACCAGCCACCTCACCTCACCATTCGTCAAAGCAACAAAACTCAAGGGACGTGACGTATATCCGATATATTGTGATTATATGACTCTTTTCACCTATCGACTTCTCGCCTATGCAAGGCACCTAGGGATTCAAGCCCATCCTATGTTAATATGTGTTTTGTTTAGCTCTTCTCAACTATGGGACACTTTTGCCTCTTTTACTCGACTCTAGAATTGTGTGTTGACCTTAATTAGGACACGATTCCCTACTACTTGGGTAAGCTAACTTTCGTTTCACCTATACCTACACCAACATCGCCAGTCCCTTACCAACACCAACAACGTTACCCTACCAATATCAATATTTTTACCAGCCAACAAATTGCCTAACTATAACCAAGTTGCCTAAATTCACCTCTCCCTAGTCCTAAGGGAGAACTACATCGGTCTGAGGCCCCTCCTTGCTTAAACTCAGGTGTAAAATGAAAGAAATAAAAGAGTCCAATAATATTCCGACTCAGTCAAAGATCTGGAATCTAAAAGAAGATACAGTACATATCAAGCATGAATTCTCAATCAAAGGAACACATCCTTTTTACAAAAGAAATCACATATCAACACTTGTATGCTCAGGAGGAAGTAACTATAGTCCAGGGTGTTACATGCTTCCCTCCTAAAAGATTCATCGTCCCGATGATTACATATTCGATTAACCTTCAGGTCAACCAATTTATTAGTTCACAAAACAATGTGACTATTTCCAACTTGAATGGTTCCAGAAATCAATGTCACAACACATTTTATTCAGCCTGAATAATGTTTGCCTCCATCTGGCTTTCACAATAACTTAAAAAAAATATAAGTTCATAAAATAAATGTTTTGTCAACAGATTTCATTCTATTGAAAAAGAGAAGGAAAATTAATCTTCATCTCTTCAAGATTTTCCCAAGTTACACTTTCTTTGTTAAACTGGTCCCACTGGACCTTACATTGCTGTATTTCACGATTTCTCAAATGCAATTGGTGAGTTTCCAGCACTCGTGTGGGTTTAACCACGATTATTCCTGGGTCTTGGACCTACAAGGAATTCCAATTTAAAACATGTGACAGATCTGAAACGTATTTCTTAAGCAAAGAGATATGGAAAACATCATGCATGCGAGATAAAGTAGGTGGTAATGCTAAACGATAAGCCACAGGATTGATTATTTCGACAATTTCGAAGGGTCCCACGAATCGAGGTGCCAACTTGGCAGCCTTGCTAAAAGTTATAGAACTCTTTCTGGGTTTAACACAAGGAAAAACCTTCTCACCAAGCTCAAACCTTCGATCAACCCGCTTAAGGTCAGCATAGCTCTTCTGCCTATCTGCTGCTTCCTTTAATCGTTCACGAATCAGCTTAACTTGCTGTTCCGTTTCTGTGAGAATCTCTGGTCCAATTACCACTCTATCCTCAACACTATCCCAACTAACAGGAGTTCTGCACTTTCTTCCATAAAGTGCTTCAAATGGTGCCATTTTGAGAGATGAGTGATAAGTGTTGTTGTATGCGGATTCAACTAATGGAAGATACTCTTCCCATTTATACTGTTGATCCATGCAATACATTCGCAACATGTCCTCCAACGCTTGATTTACCCTCTCAGTTTGTCCATCCGTTTTTGGATGATATGTAGAACTGAAGTTTAGATTCGTTCCAAGAGCTACGTTAAGCGTTTGCCAAAATCTTGACATCATTCTTGGATCCCTGTAAGATATAATCAATTCTGGTACACCATGTAATCTGAAAATTTCATGTACAAATCTTTTGGCCAGCACTGGTGAATCATCCTTTAGATTTCCAGTGATGAAATGAGCTACCTTAGTCAGTTTATCTACAACTACCAGGATAACATCATGTTTATTCCTGGACATGGGTAATCCTTGTACAAAATCCATGGTTATTACTTGCCATTTGTATTGCGGTATGCTATGAGGATATAACAATCCAGCAGGGTGCATATGTTCTGCCTTAACCCGCTGACACTCCAAACAATGAGTCACAAAATTAATAACATCCTTTTTCATACCTTTCCAAAAGTATTGCTGTTTCAAATCAGCAAGCATTTTTGTGACTCCCGGGTGTCCAGAGAAAGGTGAATTATGAAATTAAACTAACAACTTCTTCCTCAAATCATTCAGCATAGGTACGTATACCCTGTTTTCATAACGCAAGATTCCTTCATTATCAAAATGAAAACCTTTATACCTTATATCCTTTGGTTCTGTAGCAAGCGCTGCTTTTACTTGTTGAAAATATGCATCTGATTCTGAGGCACTTTTTACCTCATCTTTAAACTGAGTTCTTAATGTTATAAGAGCAGAAATGTGCCTCCTACGACTTAGAGCATCAGCTACTCTATTCTCCTTCCCTTTGATATAGCCAATATCAAAATCATATTGTGATAAAAATTCTAACCACCTTCTCTGTCTGGCATTCAGGTTAGGCTGAGTAAAAATATATTTCAGTCCTAAGTGATCAGTTTTCAACTCAAAAGGTTTCCCAAGTAAGTAGTGTCTCCAGACTTGAAGTGCATGAACAATGGCAGCAAGTTCCAAATCATGAGGGGCATAATTCAGCTCATGTAATTTAAGTTTTCTACTTTCATATGCTATGACTTGATCACTTTGAAGCAAAACACCTCCAAGGCCTTCCCCAGAAGCATCCGTTACAACAGTAAAACTCCCATTAGGGTCTGGTACAGCTAATATAGGTGTAGAAGTCAACTGGTCTTTCAGACTTTTGAAAGCCTCTTCGCACTTATCATTCCATTTGAATTTCTTATCCTTCTTTTGCAATGAAGTTATTGGTGCAGCTACTTTAGAAAAATCCTTAACAAATTTTCTATAGTAACCAGCAAGACCCATAAAGCTTCTTACTTCGTGCACATTCTTTGGTGTAGGCCACTCAGTTATTGCCACTATTTTTGAAGGATCTACAGCAATTCCTTCTTTACTTATGACATGACCCAAATAGTGTACTTCTGAATCAAAGAAAGAACATTTGGATAACTTACCATACAACTTTCTTTTTCTCAGAATTCCCAAAACTATCTTCAAAATGCTCATTGTGTTCCTCAACGCTTTTAGAATAAATGAGAATATCATCCAAGAATACAAGTACAAACTTGTCCAAATATTTTTGAAAAATATTGTTCATTAAGTTCATAAAGGCTGCGGGTGCATTAGTTAATCCAAAGGGTAGAACCGTGAATTCATAATGTCTGTACCTTGTTCGGAAAGCTGTTTTATGAATATCTTCTTCTCTAATCCTTAACTGATGATAGCCAGATCGAAGATCTATCTTAGAATAAACCGCTGCTCCACACATCTGATCAAATAGATCTTCGATCCTAGGAAGTGGATATCTGTTCTAGATTGTTGCTTTGTTCAACATCTGATAATCAATACACAGCCTAAGCGTTCCATCCTTCTTTTTCACAAATATTACGGGTGCTCCCCAAGGTGAAACACTTGGTCCAATCAAACCTTTAGACAAAAGCTCTTGCAACTGTGCCTTAAGCTCGACTAACTCTGTAGTAGTCATCCGATAAGGTGCTTTGGAAATAGGTTCTATTCCTAGTTTGATTTCGATGGTGAAGTCAAATTCTCTCTTGGGTGGTAACCCTGGTAATTCCTCAGGAAAAACATCCCTGAAACTTTGTAATAGAGGAAATTGTTTCATGAAATCATCATCTTCTTCTGAAAATTCAGATATCTTTACTGCATAAAGGGTGCATCCTTTATTTTTAGCCTTTTTAAGCTGCATAGCTGACAGTTTTCTAACTGAAATTTCCCGTTTCACCCCTTGAATCTCTGTTGTTTCCAGCTGATCATCTAAACATTTTATGTTCTTTTCATAGCAGTCTACTTTTGCTTTATGGTCAGCTAACCAATTGACACCGATGACAATGTCATATGATCCCAAAGGTGTAACATAGAGGTCAACTTCCGTGGAGAAATTAGGTAAGTCAAGGACTGCCCAAAAAGACACATACTCACTTTATGAACAGAGTTATTACCATACTGTACATTCCAAGATTTATCCATTTTTCCAGCTTTTCTCTTAAGTTTAGAAGCAAGTTTATTAGAAATAAAACATTCAGTAGCTCCTGTATCAAAAATAATAGTGACAGGTATGCCAAATAACTTACCCGGAACTTCTATAGGTGTCACTTGCTTTTCAGCTTGCTTGTCTGCTACTGCAGCATGTATCTTATGCTGCTGATTACGATCATCCTTCTTCAAAGGGCATTGATTTGTGTAGTGGTCTTTGCCACAATTGTAGCAGCCTCCTACAGGTCCCTTTTTAGGCTCAAAATTGCCTCCAGTCTTGTAATTGTCATGTTGTCCTCCATAGGGCTTCTGCCCATTGTTATAATTTTTAGCAAAATTATCCCTTACATTTCCAGTAGGCTTAGTTGCCACTGCTTTCTTACTATTATCCCCTGGAAACTTACTTTTGTTTCCAAACTTTTTCCATGGTCCCTTTTTGGGTGCAAGAGAGGTTGAAGAAGGGTTTGCAGTCTTCTTCCGCACTTCCTCTTTATGAGCAGAAATAGCCTTTAATTTCTGTTCTTGCCTTATGGCCTTTTCAACAACTCCTTCCATAGTGGTTGGACTGTGAACATCGACCTCTCCCCCTATCACGGGATTCAATCCCATGATGAATTTCCGTATTCTGAACTTCTCGTCAGTTTGATACTGCGGTACATACTTGAGGAGTTTTGTAAACCGCTCCCAGTATTCAGTTACAGTTAGCTTCCCTTGAGCTAAGTTCTGAAATTCTGTCATTTTCTGATCATAGAAAAGTTGTGGCAGCCAACATTGCCTAAAATAGCCTTTAAATTGATCCCAAGTAATATTGGTCTCATCAATGTTTAGTTCAGCTTTACGGCTATCCCACCACGAAGATGCTTCATGGGAAAGCTGATAGGCTCCCCAAATAGCTTTGGTTTCCTCTGAGAAATTCCTTATTGCAAAGTACTTCTCCATTTCGCTGAGCCAGTTCTCAGCTCCACCTCCTAATGTGGTGCCATCGTACTTAGGTGGGCTTATCCTTTTTATATCATTAGTGAGTTCTGCTGCCAACCTGGCCTTTTTGTTTTCTGGTTGGACAGGTGCATTCCCAGCATTAACATCAACTCCCATGTCAGGGTTGTCCTCAGGAGGTTGCTGATTGTTATTATCAGCTTCTTCATCCTCCTCATTTCCCATCACCTGCAGTTCAAGTACAGCTAAGCGATCTCTTGTGTCCAACAGGGCAGCAAGGATCTCATCAAGTTTCTGGGTTGTTGCCGCCCCTCCATCAAGTGGAGCATTATTCGCAACGTTCCCCCTTGTTCTAACCATTTTCTGTTACAAGAAAATTCAAGTTTTTATCAGATTATGGACACAATAGGCCCAAGAGCTGCAACCTTCAGCTCTGATACCAAGATGTAACGTCCTCCATTTATACATTAGAACAAGTCAAATTTTTTTTTTTCGATAAATACTTCTGGTTCTAAATACATAATTTAGAACTCACAAATCAAATAACCATTCTTATAACAGAAGACCATATGCCGCTGTAATGACTCGGAGTACCTCCGATCTATTCATTCCATGACTCGGTAATCTACCGATCTATTCATGAGTAATAAGAGTTGGAATTTTTATTTAACACACCACTCTTGCGGTTCTCTTCCCTATTCTAGGATTCAAAATGCTCTGTCCAAGGAACCTATCTGAATAATTGTTACCATTATTCATCGGCATCTCATCCCTTAGACTAGGTGAATTAGGACAACACAATCAGTAGCTTGCGATACTTTGGCCAAAGATTTGAAACATACTGTTTATGTCTCGTATTCCTTAACGGCATACTCGTCAATATGGAATACGTCCTACACCCCATTCCTAAGTTATATAGAATGTCTTATACTGACTTCTGTCAGTCCCTCCTATCCCAAAATTATTCACTCAGAAACGGATTAGTAAGGTGACAACGTTATATGGATGCCCACGAGGACTAGGGATACGATGACATACTGGTTCAACCCTAGTTAAACCAGTGTGTCAAGATACCCCAAATCTCCTAGGCAGCCTTATAACGTGACCACATTCCTAATCGGTCCCAGAGTAACTTGTTCGAGTTCAAGGTGTAAATATTAACGATCAATGCAAAGGGTGTCGTCATAAGTCACCTGCATTGTTGTAACTTTGAGAATATCCTAATCTTCTCGAAGGTACAACTTTGTAGTTGACTTGTGCCATCAACCTTTAGATCTACCTCGAAAAGACCTACTTAACAAAAAGTGTTACATACGTTGAGTTAAATTATACCATAAGACGCTCCCTTAAGAGTAGTCTTTCCCAAACCCCTGGGTTTCTCACCTTAGAATGACCCTTCATAAAAACCCATTACTCAATGAAATTATTAAGACTAAGGTTCCATCAAGGAGTTCATAGAATATACATAATTCTAAATCAACGAAATTAGGCAATAACCCATAATCTTGACATGTGGTTGCCAACAGAAACCCTTTTTGGTTTATTTCAGTTCTCATTACTGAATTTATATCGTACTTATAAGTATCAAGATATAATGATTAAGAATCCAATTAAATGTTGTCCTGGCTTAATCAAGACTAGGGATTAATAATTTCATTCAGCTTGTTTAGCGTTCTACTTAGGTTTATTTTAACCCTATCTTTCAGAAAGACAGTGATCTAAATTTCAATTTAGCTTCAGATAGAACATATTGGAACTGCTAAACAATCATAAGAATTCAGTCTCATATTCTTGCAAGCTTACATTGACAATCACAAAAGTCTCCAAATTATACAATGATAACAATGCCCTCCAGGTATTTGAACCGAAGAAAGTCAAACTATCAAATAAGAATACAAACACATAAGTAACAAATATTTATTTCCATTCCTTTCAAAGCTAAACAAATACATTTTACGCATTCAGCATACTTGATACAATACTCAACGGAAGAAGAACATCTTTCCTTATATAGGACATTTAGAAAATCAAGTTGTAATTCAACATAAAATCAAATTTAAATAATCTGATCATCCTATCAGATCTGCGTGCTTTTACCACTTATGGCAACCATCTGCAAAAATTGTCAACATGGGTCAGTTCGATGAACTGAGCATGATAAGCACTAACTCTTAAAACAATTGCAATCCATCAATTTTTTTCATTAAACACCCCGTTTAAATGAGATCAAAACACCAAACAAGTAAACACATTTCAGACTATGCTTTTGTAAAACAACATGACTATAAATGCATAGCTCATATTATAGTCACTAAATAGTCTCAGATACCTTTCAAATATTTCATCAAAACGTTAGAGACCAAGAAGACAAATGCATCTAACCAACTATCCATCTGAATCCCAAGGACAACAACATCAGATGGACTAATATATTCAACATAATAAATGAATAACCTTTCATGATTCCATCAGCATGATAGAACAATTCCAAAAGTTAGATAAATAATTATATCAACCTATACTTTATAACAGAAGAGAAATAAACGAATCATACATATTTCCCTCAGAACTAGCTCATGACTGTACCATCTTTCCAAGAGCAAAGCATTCACCTTAAACACATGTGAATAAATCAGACGAGACCACCAAAAGCACCACTGTTTTGTTAAAGTTTAAAATATAACAAACTATAGTTCAATAGCTCTCACGCCAAACAGTGATGACTATCTACCAAATAGAATCTGCATGACCTCCCACACGAAGCGACAATCAAGAACATATTCACTGCCATTTCCTGTTGAGGTGCAGTCGACAACTCCTAAGTTCAATCAAGCTCAAGAATAGATATCCATGCAACAGAAGACGTAAACACGCCAACAATCCCTTACATCAACCTACAGCCCATTCTAGTCCCTACTAAACACTGTAAGGCTTTTAGACCCAAGGTCAAAATCAAAGAACTTCTATTTTATCGCAGTCAACAATAGAATCCATGGCATCAAGCAATTGATGTTTCCCTAAGACTATGCAGAGATAATCATACAAAATTCCCACAACATGCACAACCTCATCTAACTGGAATAATCAGAAAGGAAACATAACATACCGTATTCACATCTGGACGCATTCAGAGTTTGAAGTATGGTATTCACGACCCACTTTTACAGAGCCAAGATACATGATATCTATCTATACTCAAGGAACCCAACAGTGTCAAAAACAACAGTGTACCAAATCAGGCTTAATTAGAGGCAGATACACGGGTTACCTATCAAGGATTCAACTGAATCCGAACAACAGTAACAAGATAAATAATAGTTAATGATTCCAACTGTGCCAACAATGGTAAACATTCAAAATCAGGATTATACAAAAGCTAAATACTGATTTTGTAACAAGGAATCCAACTGAGCCTCTTCAATATTTTTCACTCAAGCTTACACAGAAAGGAAACGTAAAAATACACCCAAAGAGTCTGTACCAAAAATTCATTACAAAATAACAGAGGTCGTATTACCTGTTACTCCTTCAAGACTCTGAAAAAATCAAATTACCAATATTCAAAGATATATAGCTTCAACAGTGGTCCATAATATATGAATCATTCAATGTACTCCACAGAGTCGTTTTGAATACAATAAATATAATGCAACTATCATCGAGTTAAATCCCGTAATTGCAACACAAGGGATGGAGAAACAAATTCTACAGGGTTGCAATAAATACTGAAACACAGTCAGTTCTCCATTCAACATAACCTAAATATCATAGCGAACCCCTACAAGATTCAGTAACCACCACCTATAATAACCTCAACAGAACTTACAAAGAAGTCCAATTAAACTGAACAAAAAGTCCATCAGTATCCTTTCCAACAAGTATCAACAACAAGCATCAACAGTAAGCATTAACAACAAGTATCAACAGTAACCTGTACCCATCAAGAGAACAATTCATGGGTTCTCACAGAGCAGGTCTAGTATACTTTCTTGCATATATTTCACAAATTAAAGCCGGAATGCAAAACATAATGAAATAGTGCAACAGTTCGAAACATAAAATACACCCATCAAGGTTTAAATTGAAAAATCAAACCAGCAAGAAGATACAGTAACAAAATCACACCAAGCTACCATAAAAACCATCTAATTCCAAAAATCATTTGAACAAAGTTGTTCTAATGAAATCATTTGAAAGAGAGCAAGATTTTTAAGGGTTAGGGCCTAACATGCCTGGTTATTTGCTTAAAATTTCGAAGCAGACCACTGAAAGAGCTCGAACCTTCTCCTCCTTTTCCAAGTTAGATCCACCAACAAAAATTTGCTATTTCCATGACTTATAAATTTTCCTTGCCAGAGGAAAGAGCAAGTTACACTCATATTTGCCATGCAACTCCCAGAAGACTGGTGCGAAGAACCAGTGATGAGACAGAGGGAAAACCAGAGCGCATGAAAAACCAAACAAACTACTAACTTTCCATTTTGCATGCCTTCCCGTGAAACCTGAGCTCGAAGACCGAGTTCATAAATGGCATTTACTCCAAATTTCCCGCTAAATTTCCATTGCCATCGACCGCCATAGTTGGCGATGGATAAAACCAGTTCGAAGACCATTTCTAACTTTGGCGACCTGCCACGTCGGCTCTAGCTAGCCATTTAAAAAATTCTACCAAATTACCTGTCCTTCATGCTTATCCATGTATTTAATGCCATTGAAACTGCCGCCCATGGCTCGTACCCTTCCATATGTCCCCTTTCTTCCTTGTTCAATAGCTAGGTTAGTAACTTAGGTTAGGACTTAGGATAACACTTAGTCTAACCTCATAGCACATAGATACTAACTTAGAACATTAGTTTATAGCTTAGGCCTAGGTTAGATTAACACTAATCTAATCCCCTAGGTTAAAGTTTAGTTTTAGATTACTAACCTTAATAAATCCAGTTTAGGTCTAATATTTCAAATGCTCAGAAAAAGAACCTACAACATACATTCATGAACAGGTTCACTCCTGCACTGTGTTGTCTACTCAAAATTTCCCGCTCTGATAAGAGTAAAATTTCAAAATTTTGAGTTTAAGTGTTTCTATCTGAAATGCCTAAGTTGTGAAATTGAAAAAATCTGTGTTTTGGGTCATTTTGTGTGATTTTCGGGCCTGTCGAAAATTTTTGTCCCATCTGTCCCAAGTACGAAAATGCACTCTGTTCCCCGATCAGCCGAAATCCCTGAAGCTGTCCCATTTTCGGGCCCGTCGGAAAATTTGTCCCAAGTGTCCCAAAACTTATTTTGCGTGTTGTTCCAATTTCGGCTGAATCATCCTTCCCGCGTACTTCGCACTTTCCTGTCCCAAATGTCCCAAAGTTAAAAAGTGCGAGCTTTCCCATTTTCGGCCGATTTGCCCGAACCGCGTCCTTCGCGCAATTTTGTCCCAACTGCCCCATTTGAAAAAGTGCGAGCTTTCCCAATTTTGGCCGAGCCGGTCGAGTCGCTAAAAACTATTGGTCGTCAGATAGGAATTTTTAGAAGAGCAACAGTCAGGGGACAAGAAGTCCCTCCTCTTTAATGGGAGAGGTTCCCTTATTCTGCTCATCTTCTTATTCCCTTTCCTCAGTCCTTGTGTAACTGATGATCCTTGTGGAAAACACTTTCGTAATATCCAAGTTTAACCATAAAACAATGTTCTGTACATTTGTATATAAGTTCGTTTCAGAATAAGGGAACCTCTCCCATTAAAGAGGAGGGACTTCTTGTCCCCTGACTGTTGCTCTTCTAAAAGTCCTATCTGACGACCAACACACTGCCATTAGGCTATTGAATTATATGTAACTGAATTATTACTTGGTCCACAATCAAGACCTTCCAGGTATATTACGATATCAGGCACCAGTTCATTTAACATGATCAGCCTGAGTTATACTCCAGACTAGCTTATTCAATGCACCCAGACCTTGCAACCTGCTTAAGGTCTATAATTTTAATTCATCACGAATGAACTTAAAGCACCACTTGGATCAATACCACTGATCCAAGGCTAGGTCTTATAGATGGATAACTCCATAATTCATTCCGAGATCAGATTAAACTCAGGTGTAAAATGAAAGAAATAGAAGAGTCCAATCATATTCCGACTCAGTCAAAGATCTGGAATCTCAAAGAAGATACAGTACATATCAAGCATGACTTCTCAATCAAAGGAACACATCCTTTTTACAAAAGAAATCACATATCAACACTTGTATGCTCAGGAGGAAGTAACTACAGTACAGGGTGTTACACTCCAGGCCTCTTTCTAGCTATCCAGAAAGTATACTGGATCCAGTGCATCTGTGCTCGGGCTCCTCCTCGGGGCTGATGGCCTCTATAGGGCCTCCATATAATGTCTAGTGCGGTCAAGCCCTCTAACATATGACAGTAGTAGGCTACATCCCGTCCTGTGAGCACCGCTCGTGGCTGGCCCACGACCCCCAACCCGCCTCTGAAAGCCATATCTGTATACAATATGTGGCCCTGGCTAATGGGGCCAGCCCTACTGGTCGTATACATATGATGTGCTCATATGCCTAGCAGTGTAACAAAAATGTCAAGCAAATCCCAAATCACCTCATCCGACGATAACCCCACAGCTCTCTATATAGCTACACCAGATATACTGGTGCCCAGGCATAGCACGTATGCTCCTCTACCATATCGTGTAACACTCCCATCAAATCCCGTGGGAAGCAGCCTCCCTCTGAGTCTGGGAGGGTGAAGCATGTGATGCCTATCATCATCAACACGGCAGCCGTGTCTCATGTCGGTGGGTGTGATACATATCGCCATAGGCAATGCTCGCACTGTGATAAGTCAATAATGCGGCTGCATCCCCCAAATACTGAAGAATGCTGTCCATCACATCTTTGCATCTACCTGGAACACTGCCTCCCCTACGATCGACAGTCTCAGGATGCGATACATCTCCTCTAGGGTAATAGTCATCTCTCCAGTAGGGAGATGAAAACATTGGTTGCCGGATCCCATCTTCTCGATGAGGGCAACCATAAGCTGTGGTCCCTCTCCATTAGCCCTATACCACTGACTCCGCAGAGTCCCACCTCGCGCATATGGTCCAATGCACTGCGGACACATGTGGCCGCAATCCGTCTCAATAGCGGGGGCATCCTGATCCCACATCGTAAGCTGCTGATGTGCCTACAAAAACAACCCACTTCATTAGACCTACCTTTTACAAAAATGACTACCTTAACCCTCTATACCCCCTTACCACCCAACCACAACCCGCCTCTATAAAACACTCTACACCCACCTATCTTACCTAAACATCTACGATATCCCCTTTCCTTATCCCACACCCTACCAACCACCCCGAGTCTACTCTCGCCATCTAACTATACCCCTACCAATTAAACACCTCCTAATTCATGACCCAACACCTAATCTATCCTAACCGAACCAACCACACAACCACCCCATTTCCCCCCCGCCCCACCCCAATCACCTTTCCTATCAACTCTACCCCCTCCCTCTTCACCCCTAAACAACAAAAAAAACAATAACAACAAACAAAAACACACAACAAACAACAAACAAAACAAAAACAACAAAACAACAAACAAAACAAAAACATACAACAACCAACAAAACACAAAACAACAACAAACAACAAACAAAACAAAAACATACTACAACCAACAAAACACAAAACACCAACAACAACAAAACAAAACAAAACAAACCTAACTAATGACCGGTACCGGTCACCCTTGACCGACCCGGTCCCTCCCCAGCACATCTTATACACTGGCGCCGGTCGACATAAGACCGACGCCGGTTTACTAAAAATCCAATTTGTCAAAATATTTGGTGACCGATGCCGGTCGCCTAGTGACCGACATCGGTCACTGTCCAGGTCCAGAGCCGAACCTGACGCGGCCCCCCAAAACATCTTTTTACCTATTTCTACCCTTTTACCCACTGGAAAACCCTACAAACCTACCCACCCTACCGTTTTAGCCTAACTAACCTACCTAGCCACTCCATTTTTCAAATTACTTCAATTTATTCATTATTTTATTAAAAATTTGGATTCCTACCCACAACCCACATCTCGCTTACAATCATTAAATTCACATAATTAGAGGTTTAGAGCCTACCAGTATGACTACACATCATCGTGGTGGGATACGTGGCAGTGGTCCAGCTAGACCAGCACCTCCTGCTCCTCCTGATGTGCCATGGCCTATAAATCTCCTCAGCTGGGTCCTCCACCAATCAAATTCTGCCTCCTACTCGTTGGGTCTACCAATCACTCACTCCTCCACTCAACTACTACCAACTCAGCGTACAAACTCAACAAAATCAATTTTAAACCCAGAAAAGCCGTATTGGTTATCAAATTGACAATGTGACAATGACAGGCCATATTTTTCTTTTTATAGGTTTTTTACCTATAACCGATATCGGTTATATTGTGCCCTAAACCACTGATATCGGTCATCTAACCGATACCGGTCATAGCTAACCGATATAGGTTTAATCCCTATTTTACCGCAATTTCTACCCTTATTCACCAATCTCCCTTCTCACCACATCACCTATACCCTCCTTTGCTAAATAGCCTTTTTTGACTTCATTGGCCTAATTCACGGCTGCACCCAACCAATCAGGCCCGACCCATGGCCGCAACCAACCAATCAGGCCCGACCCAAGGCCGCAACCAACCATTTGATCCGACCCAAGGCCGTAACCAACCAATTAGGCCCGACCCAAGGTTGCAACTAACCATTTGGCCCAACCCAAGGTTGCAACCAACCATTTGGCCCAACCCAAGGCCACAACCAACCATTTGGCCCTACCCAAGGCCGCAACCAACCAATCAGGCCCGACCCATGGCCCTCACTAATCATCGGCCTGACCGAAGGCCGCACAATGAAATACATCACCCAAACCAACAAATTAGAATTTTATTCCACCCTCAAGTAGCTTTT